>CM077233.1:14945900-15195900 GCA_039654775.1 Spinibarbus caldwelli
CACCTGTTGGTCTTGGTGTGCTGCCAAGCGAAGGCCTAGCGGAAATGAGCCAATGTGTCAGAAATGAGGCTGAACTCTCTCTCTCTCTCTCTCTCTCTCGCACTGCCTCAAGCAAACACACGCAGAGAGCGAAAGAGAGAGAGAGAGAGAGAGAAAGAGACCCAGGAAGGGAGAAGTGAAATTGAGAAGAGGAGACAAAGAGAAGCTGAGAAAGAGGCAATGAGCCAAACAGGTTGTTTTTTTTTCTCTCAGAGAAATTACAAGAGAGCAAGAGAGAGAGAGAGTCGCAGAGAGAGTTTCTGTGAGAATGAAAGCTGGTGGCAGATAAAAATGGAGGGGGTTGATGTTGGAAGGAGATTTCGGAGGGAGTGAGGGAGCATGAAGGGAGTGACAGGATTTACAGTGGAAAGACTTTCAGCGGCGAACTCTCACAGGATGTTTACAGTCTGATATATTTCAGAGGGGACGCCACTGACATAAACAGTGATACAGTAGTCTGACTCGTGGAAAATGACTTGAAAATACAGATCCACCTGACAGGTACAGATAGTTATTCTCCTTAATGTAATGGGGGATTCGTTTCAAATTATCATGTCTAGATGCATATCCAGCACACAACAACCAGTTTATCATTTGATTGTCAATAAAAGATTCAATGTATATATATATATATATATATATATATATATATAGCTGTAGTAATTTAGCTAAAGTAATACTATTTATTTAATAGTAACTATTTAGAAAAAATAAATAAAAATACTATTTATACCAAATAATTACAGCTCACAAACAGGTGAGAGAAACTAATATATATCTCTGTTTTTGAAAGAAGTCTCATATGCTCCCCAGGCTGCATTTTTTAAAATCAAAAATACAGTAAAAACATTAAAATTGTGAAATACTTTTTATTTGAATAGGCCTATCTTTTGAAACATAATTTATTCTTGTGAAACAAAGCTGAATTTTGAACAGCCATTACTTTAGTCTTCAGTATCACATAAACCTTTGGAAATTATTGTATTATGCTGATTTGGGGCCCAACCATTATTATTATTATTATCAACTCTGAAAAGAGTTGTGTTGCTTTATATTTTTGAGAAAACTGATACATTTTACCAGGTTTCTTTGTTGAATAGAAGGTTCAAAAGACTCTACACTGTGATTTTGCTTACAATCTTTTGATCACTGTGGTAAAAAAATATATGTATATTATTTTATAATTAAACTGAATACATGGGTTTTAGAAACTATTAACTAATTAAAAGAAAATTGGCCCACATTGGTATCAATACCAGCTAAATCCATTATCAGTAGATCTACAATCTTTAAACATCGGTCTCACACATATCCTTCACAACACTATTGTCCACAGGCACCAGGTGTCCTCTAGATTCAGGTATGGTGCAACAACACTAGGCTGGTACTACGATGATGCCCTGGTTGGATAGACTCTTATTTTGCCCAGCTAAACCCTCACTTCCCCCAGCACAAAGAGGACACCATGATACTTTTAATTCATACCCCTAGCACTTTTCTCCCCTTTTACTTAACATTTTACTTAAATCAAAGCCTTTTGGTGGGTCCCGCCACTGAGCCAGCCATGTCTGTTTTTACTCCTCGTCAAAAAGTAACATATGCTAGTGTGGAGCTCTGCTGCCCAGATGATGCCTAGACCTTTAAAACAGCTCTTATGTGAACCCTGCATAACCCTGTGGGGGGTGGGGTGTATGAATTCTGTATGTTGAAATGGTTCTGAAGCATTTTAATATCAGACTGAATTGAGCTCTTGGTCTTTTTGTCTCTGCTCTCCCTTCAGAATGACCAGTAAAGTAAGCTTATTGCTCAGGGCTCAGGGTGTTCTCTGATACGCTCCCCTAAACATTTGTCATAACAAGACCTGCATCTCGTCCAGGCTGTAGAGAGGAACAGAGAAGAACCAAGGAGGCAGGGAGAGATTAGGTTTGATCACTGAAGGCCTACACTTGGGACTGTATAATAAATATAATATAATATAATATAATATAATATAATATAATATAATATAATATAATATATAAAAATGATATATTAGAAATATAAAATGATATACAGTATAGAGAAAAATAAAAAATATTAATATTATTTAAATAAGTACTACATAGTAAATTATTTATAATAAGAATGTTTTATATAAAATATAAATAATATAAACTAATATTAAATACAAACTAATATTGAATATAAATATTATAAAAAAAAATTACAAAGGACTTATTTTATATTTTGGTGGGGACTGGACCCCTATTGTAGGAAAGAGCTCTTCAAGAACAGTGCTATTAAGGGTTTTGTTCTATAGAGATATTATTTTAAATTAGTGCTAGATGACAATGCTAAAAATAACATTATTTTGTGCAGTTGGTGTAATGCAATGTTTTTACACAGTTTAAGGTTCAAAAAACACATTATTTTCCACATACCGTACATTATTGTTGCTCCTCTCTGAAACGCGTCGATTTTTACAAAGCTCATCGTTCTGTGTGGTGTGCTCTGATTGGCCAGCTATCCAATGCGTTATGATCGTCTGAATAACTAAAGCATGTGACGGAAATGTTACACCCCTTACCATATTTGGAAACACACAGCGTCTCCATGACATGGAACCTTTCTTTGCGTAAACATTTGGGCGGTCTTATGCAAATCTTCCAACACAGTGACAGAGATATGTGGGGGCATTAGGATGAGGCGTTTTAGTAAGGTGTGGATGAGTCTTAACTTTTATAAAGAATATCTTTGGGTTTGAGACTTTAGTTTTTGCAATTTTACGGATCTTATATATGCACAAACAGCTTGTGACACTCCAAAGACTTGAAATCGCATCATATGACCCCTTTAAAATCTTATAATTTGTAGAAATGAGTGTCCAATAGTAGTCAATAAATATACAGAATTGACCACACCAGTAAACAAAATACTAATATTGGCTGATAACTAATATGGTCATGCATCCTTAGTACTGAAGTTTGTTAATGGTGCAGTAATGCAATAACATGCGGGAACTGAAAGTGTGTAGTTGTATGTGCAAATGTGTATGTGTGTGTGCAGCCACATTCCCCACCTGTTTGACTGAATGGCCCTGGGGACTCAATGAACCCAAAAGAACCAGCCAGGGCCACTTTAATAATATTACAACCCCTTTCATATTGGGATTCTTGAATAATGCAACACACACAATATAGAAGCCATTTGTCCAAAATGCAACCAATATAGATGCATTTGTCACTCAAGATGCTCTCAGAGATGCAAAAGTTGGGCAATGACTATTGGTCTGTTCATCTGAAACTGATATCATCAACTTAAAGCCAGATATCAGCACATAACAGCATCTGGCCTCTCGCTCAGAGTGTCGTGTTGTGTGATACAGGGCTTCTTTAGCTGCATGGATATTTAAATTAAGTGCAGAGCTGGCAGTTCACTCTCTCCTAAATTGGCTCGTCTGGCGGTGAAGACGGTCTTATAGTGGAGACTGAGTCATTTTGGGTCGGCTGTGACTGGCCTCTGACAGGTCCATGAGCCGAGGGGGTTATTTTAGTCCCGCGGGGCCAGTCAAACTCTGCAGCCACAAATTCACCCCACAAGACAAGGCATCATTCCTACAGTACTGTTAGATGCTCCTGTCTCACTGTAGACTGCATTTTATTGCCTAGCCTTTGTAATTTTCTGGTTGAATTATTGTGCAAAAACATTGACCCAATTAAATGACAATATTCTTCATCAAACACTTCTTTGATGTGATAAATGCTTATTTGTTCTCGTCCACTGAGTCTGTCGTGCTATCAGTGTAATTCTTGTGGCGACGCTGCCCACCATGTTATCTTATTTCACATGCTAGAATGAACACAGCTGCACACATGCCCTCTTTCTCCTTTTCTCTCTCTCTGTAAACAGCCAAAAGCAGCAGCTCTCCCAATAACACCATTCCTGTAAACCTGGTTAAACTGTGTTTTGGCATTCTGCTGCACTGGGGGGCAAAGTCCTAGTACCGTTCGTCCACAGCACACTCGGAGCAAAGAGAAACATTTACACGGTGTCAGTGCGAAGATTTGACATACGGAGGAATCCTGGAATACTTTCCAACCCATTTGCCTAAATAACAGGCGGATGGCAGGGTGCTGGTAGGGGGGCTGGCTCATGGAAAACTCTTTGGGAGAAGTCCTAGGCTGTTTTTTACTGCCTGCAGGCTTGAGAGTCTTCTGGTTTTGATCATGTCACTGTCTTTAATGGGATGACTACCTCATCTGAGTGAAGACACATGGAGTTGTGCCGCCAAGAATGGGAGGTGACAGCTAATGTTACCAAAGAGCCGGTATTACAAAGAATGGCCTACAAATAAACGCTTCACAGTTTCACTCATCAATCCATTAAATGGATAGTTCACCCAAAAATGCTCATTCTGTGATCATTTATTCACACTCTTGCCTTTTCAAACCTGTATGACTTTGTTTAATGTGCAGAACACAAAAGAAGTTACTTTGAAGAGTGTTTCTCCATGAAATGAAAGTCAACCCTGATTGGACACCATTGACTTTCACTTTATGTACAAAAAAAAGGATACCTGTTTCAAAATATCTTCTTTTGTGTACCACAGAAGTAAGTCATACAGGGGTGAGTTTTCCAAACAACAATGTAATTCATTGCTTAACTACCATAGTACGATGCATTGCTGGAGAAAGGAACTAACTAGTCACAACTGTTTCCTGAAAACATAGAAAGGTTGTCGCACATTCGTCGTTCGAACCACGATAGTTAGAAGTGTCGTTAATGACGTCGAACAGGCGGTGGAGTGGTAACTTCTGTTAAATAATCATTTCAAGATCAAATTAATGTCAAATTATTGCTGTAAATGACAAAGGTAACATTTTAGGCCTGCTTTGCTATTTTTGTTCTCCGTTAATTTGCTGTATTTTGCGGGTTTCTTTAAGCTCAGCAAACACTGCAATTTTGGCCACGATTTGGTTGTCTGAGACTAATTTTGAAAATCCTAAATGATTCCTATAATCCTAGGCTAAAATCCGTAGTCTTTGATTGCTGGTTTGATGTTCACTAACAGCCGATTAATGGCCGTTGCAATCAAATTTTACCTCTGACGAAATTCTGGCAGTGTCAGAACATTTGCTGCAAAGTCTCCTACGACGAACGTCAAACTGTCTTCTTTTTCCAGGACAAGTCATGGTCAGAATTAATGCTAGAGATTTCTTCTAACCACCATAAAATCCGGCGCTCATGGAATTCCTATATTTTGCTTTTGTAATGATAAACACAGGTTGCACCACAGTGTTGCTTACACTATTCTTCTTAAATATGCTGGTATTGCCGTCGTTCATGTACTTTTCATGATAGCCAACATTTAAGTCCCACATGTAATGCAACTCACATTCACTGAAATCTGTATGGGTTGATAATATAAAACTCCGGACAAGTTTTTTTTGCACGCATCCGTTTTTAACGTGTCTTGACTGTCTGACATTAATGACAACTGAGATCCCACAGTTTGACATGATCATCACGTTCGTATAGTCTGACAAGCAACAATCGTAAAGACTATTAAAAATCGCACAGTGTGTGCCCGGCTTTACATCATTTCGAGGTTCTTTTTAGGTTCCTCTTTAATTCACTTAAACTACAAGTCTTAAAATAAAATTAGAATGAAATTACAATTAGAAAATTAGAATATGGAATGAAAGATATAGATGGCACTACTTGTCAGTTTGCTTATTTTGCTTAAGTGCATGATCTATTTAAGTCTTGCTAACAACATACTATGCTTCTAAGCACAGGTCAAGAGCTATAGTTCCAACCACACAACTTTGCGATGCCGTTTGCAGATGTTTATTGGAACTATGGATTCATAAAACACTAAATCTATGCTGGTAACTTGCGACCATAATTGCTTTTGGGAAATGCACCCCAGGTTGGGAACAACATGAAGCTGAGTAAATGATGACATAATTATCATTAACATCATTATCATTTCTTAACCAGAGGGCCAGCCCGACTAGGGCCCCAAGAAGTCTTAACATCATTTATATTTAGTCATATTTACATAATCTTAATTAAAATGCTAAAAACACTAAAAATATAAATATACAACATTAAACTGGCATCATATTTCTGAGGGTTTTTTACAACAAGAAACACATCAGTATAAATAGGATAGCCTTCGAATACTGTCTTAGACAAAGGGGGGTTCGGAGGTTGATATCCACTGCTTTAAAGTCAAACTAAAAAGCAGAATCTTCAAACATACAATATGAATCTACATCATTAGCACTACATCAACACAGTTTTTTAGCTGAAGACAGCCAGTGTGCATATGTTGAAGTTTGATTTCCAGTTTGTGAGCGTGTGTTTTTAGAGAATACTCACTCCTGGACTGCTCGTGCTATAGACAGCGCCGTGGATCCTGTTTCATTAACACTGTCCAAGGTCACGTTTGGCAGGTCGTCATCATCACTGTCACTTTTGATTTGTCTTGGCGACAGGCCATTGGGGTCTGTTTGTGCTGCCGCAGGGGGAGGACAACAGAGGAGGAGGTTAGTTACATGACTGTAATATGCGTACCGCCCGAGGCTATTCTCAGGCCCATTCAGCACAATATGACACATGACACTGAGCAGAAATTAGCACAGTATTTCAGGGTGTTTCTTCAACTTTTGGCATTTTAATGTCCCAGGGGTTGATTTTTATTAAAATGAACAGATTTCTCTTTTTTTTTTCCTGTTTATTATATTAAGGTCACATTAACTGTCTTAGAACCATTATCATGCCTTCGTTATTTATATCTGCTACTTTTTAAATGCCCAAAAATTAATTATGCCCAATAAATGCCCAATAAAAAATTAAATGCTCAATAAAACATGTAATTTCCACCACATAATGCTGTTAAACACAGTACGCCATTTTAAGTTGGTGGAAATGAAATTGAAGTTTATTTAATAAATGTCCACAGGGCCAAAAGAACAGATATAATATTCAACGAATACAATATTAATATTATAATATTAAAACATATTGGCATTAACCAGACACAATACAAAAGGATTTCCAGCTACAGTAATTTAGCATATACAGTATATACTATTATTCTATTGTTTTGAAGTTTTACTAATTTTTTGTTTTTGTCATTTTTATTAGCTTTTTTTTTTTTAGCTGTTTTATTTAATTTTAGTACTTCAAATTAAATGAAAATGAGAAATGTTTCCTTATCAACTAAATAAAAAAAAAGTTTTTCTTTTTAAAGTTTAAGTTTTCATCTAATACATATATTTCAGCATATTTCAGCTTTCTTTCAATTATTGAAAATAAATTTTTAACAAAAAATTATTTTAGTTAACACTGGTAACAACACTGGTGTGAAGTGACAGAATCTCAGCGATTTGATTTTTAATTTACAGTGTCAACAAATCTCAACAAATTAGAATACTTCATAAGACCAATAAAAAAAAACATTTTTAGTTAATTGTTGGTCTTCTGGAAAGTATGTTCATTTACTGTATATGTACTCAATACTTGGTAGGGGGTCCTTCTGCTTTAATTACTTCCTCAATTCGGCGTGGCATGGAGGTGATCAGTTTGTGGCACTGCTGAGGTGGTATGGAAGCCCAGGTTTCTTTGACAGTGGCCTTCAGCTCATCTGCATTTTTTTGGTCTCTTGTTTCTCATTTTTCTCTTGACAATACCCAATAGATTCTCTATGGGGTTCAGGTCTGGTGAGTTTACTGGCCAGTCAAGCACACCAACACCATGGTCATTTAACCAACTTTTGGTGCTTTTGGCAGTGTGGGCAGGTGCCAAATCCTGCTGGAAAATGAAATCAGCATCTTTAAAAAGCTGGTCAGCAGAAGGAAGCATGAAGTGCTCCAAAATTTCTTGGTAAACGGATGAAGTGACTTTGGTTTTCAAAAAACACAATGGACCAACACCAGCAGATGACATTGCACCCCAAATCATCACAGACTGTGGAAACTTAACACTGGACTTCAAGCAACTTGGGCTATGAGCTTCTCCACCCTTGCTCCAGACTCTAGGACCTTGGTTTCCAAATTAAACACAAAACTTGCTCTGATCTGAAAAGAGGACTTTGGACCACTGGGCAACAGTCCAGTTCTTCTTCTCCTTAGCCCAGGTTAGACACAGACAAATTCTTGAATTGATTTTGCTTGACAATCCTCATAAGGCTGCGGTTCTCTTGGTTGGTTGTGCATCTTTTTCTTCCACACTTTTTCCTTCCACTCAACTTTCTGTTAACATGCTTGGATACAGCACTCTGTGAACAGCCAGCTTCTTTGGCAATGAATGTTTGTGGCTTACCCTCCTTGTGAAGGGTGTCAATGATTGTCTTCTGGACAACTGTCAGATCAGCAGTCTTCCCATGATTGTGTAGCCTAGTGAACCAAACTGAGAGACCATTTTGAAGGCTCAGGAAACCTTTGTAGGTGTTTTGAGTTGATTAGCTGATTGGCATGTCACCATATTCTAATTTGTTGAGATAGTGAATTGGTGGGTTTTTGTTAAATGTGAACCAAAATCATCACAATTAAAAGAACCAAAGACTTAAACTACTTCAGTCTGTGTGCATTGAATTTATTTAATACATGAGTTTCACAATTTAAGTTGAATTACTGAAATAAATGAACTTTTCCACGACATTCTAATTTATTGAGATGCACCTGTGTGTGTGTGTGTGTGTGTGTATATATATATATATATATATTTGTGTTGTCAAACGATTAAACGATTAATCGCATCCAAAAGTTTTTGTTTACATAACTTTTTTTCAAAAAGTTTTTGTTTACATAATATGTGTGTGTACTGTGTATATATTTATTATGTAAATATAAATACACACACATGCATGTATATATTTAAGAAAAAATATGTTATATTTCTATATTAAATATATTTATATATAATATAAATAATACAAATATAAATATATACATGTAAATACATGTAAATATTTTCTAAATATATTCTGGATGTGTGTGTATTTATATATACGTAATAAATATACACAGTACACACACATATATTACATAAACAAAAACTTTTTATTTTGGATGTGATTAATCGCGATTAATCGTTTGACAGCACTAAGATATTTTTTTTAGTGCTGTCAAACGATTAATTGTGATTAATCGCATCCAAAATAAAAGTTTTAAAAAATCATGTTTTTTTGTCCTGCATTCCAATTAATATCAATCAAACTGCAGTTGGGTTGTTTTGATTAAATAATAATAACTAAAAAAATACAGCTAACTAACACTATAAAAATATGATAACACAATAAAAACATTATTTCAGAAAATTATCTGTTTTTGCAAATAAACTCTTCTATATATATATATATATATATATATATATATATATATATATATATATATATATATATATATATATATATATATATATATACTATATATAACTATGAACTGACAAAAAAGTAAAAAGTAAAATACAAACATCTGTCAAATGTATAAATGTAAAAATGTTGTTGCTTTATTATATTACACTTGGCTACAATTTAATACTAAGACAACAGTTGTCTTTGTTTAATATCATATGATACATTTGAGGTGTGAGCTTGTTTGTGAGTTTGTCATCAAATACAGGTTTTTAATTCAGAGACACCTGTATATGTCAATGTTTTAGACTGGCAGTCACAGAACACCCGTCTCTGATTACTGGATCTCATTCCCCACAGGACGAGAGCAGCATTCTCCCTGACTGCAAGCTCTGTTAATATTATGTGGGTTAGCCCAGACTGCAGGGCTACGCTTCTAATTCGCTGCTCTCTCAGCAGTCTGTCAGACCTGATCCCAGATCAGAGGTGTCCATGCTGTCTCCCATTCGGCCTTGGGCAGTGTGTCCTGAGGGCATGTCGCCAGCACAGGCGATCAGATGCCCGGAGAGTGTCTAAAGACAACAGAGCTATGCTGCCACTCACCCTTTGTTTCCAGGATGTTGGACATAGTTATGCTGCCAATTTATTAATTTCTGTATGAATGATGGGAATGGGAATGATGGTTTCATAAGTAAAACATTTTAAATAAAACTTACAATTAGGGATGTCGATTGTCAGGGTTTTTTTAGTGTGACTGATTATTGAAAAAAATACACAATTAAAAAAATAAATCAAGATTTATATAGTATTTATAAAAGTTTTTGTGAGCTGCTACTACACACAATGGATATCAGCAAACCAGTCTACACACTGTTATAATTATACACACTATAATCGCTGAAGAATCATGTGATATTGAAAACTGGAGTAAAACTTGATGAAAATTCAGCTTTGCCATCAAAGGAATAAATTACATGTTAAAATATCTTAAAATAGAAAAATGTTATTTTAAATTGTAATAATATTTCACACAATTACTGTTGTTACTGTGTTTAAAAAAACAGCAATGGGTAAGCATAAAAGACTTTTTTAAAAATCTTTTTCAAAATCTTACCAACCCCAAACATTTGAATGGTACACTCTAAAAAATGCTGGGTTGTTTCAACCCAATTTTGGGTCAAATATGGACTAACCCAGCTGTTGGGTTAAAATTTTACATTAAATTTTTAACCCAAAATTTGGGTTAGTCCATATTTGACTCAAAATTGGGTTGAAACAACCCAGCATTTTTTTAGAGTGTAGTGCACATACATACATAGATCCAGCAATATGAGAAAAGACCAGCATTCCATTTTTGACATTTGATTTTTGACAGCTTTCCATCACTCAAGAACATTACATTAAACGTCACATGCACTGGCCTAACTTTATACCTACTGCTTTTTTCTGTTAGTCTTTACCAAATTCAGCACAAAACTGATTATACGCCTTTCCAAGGGTAGTTTAAACATCCACTTTAAAGAGCCACAAATGCTCAGCAAAACTGATGGAGGATTTCAATGAAAGATTAACTGGACGCATTACAAGAGCCTGAAGCTCTTCTCTCTCCTCCTCTATTCTATCTACTCAGGCTAGACACAAATCAGTTATAGCAGATGCTTTGCAACCTCTGTATATGAAGTAATGCAAAACCATTCACAACACTATATTCTACATTCCCTGCGTTAATGTGGTACTAGATCAATGTTAAAACAGATTCCAAATAATACTTGTATATTGTTGATTCCCCTGATTATTTTCAGTGCAATAAATGCTTTTTAGAACTTATAATTTGCATACTATTATTAAAATTGTACAATTTGGATTTTTTAATTTCATTTTCTTTTTTTATATTTATTTGAATAACTTATTTTATTGAACTGTGCAGCACTATTTAATGTGCTATACACTTTAAATAAATTATGTTAGACTAAATTTGTTTTTTTTTAAACTAATAATTTTGAATATACTCTATAATATGGACACTGTAAACAGCAACGTCGAATAATACGTGTCCACCATAATCCATTCACTCTACCTACAATACATAGCTCGCCTGGATATTCCTTAAAAATGTCCATATAAAGGCAATGACAAAAGCGGAGTTCATAAGAGGTGGTGAAGCAAACCCCATGATTTCTTTCTCCTGTTGTTTCCAGCCATAGCCTGTTTCCATGGTAACTCAGCCAGAGACAGAGCTGTGGAGAAGGGCACACCCCCTCCCCACCTCCCCCTGGCAACCTGTACACGAGTATGCGCATGCAAGTGTAAGTGTGCACCGTCTATTGTGTTTCTAGCCATGACGAAAACATTTATTCGTGTAAACATTGGCGATCGGTGCACTTCAGAACATAAGGTCTCAATGTTATGTCAGATCAAATGTCAGAATTTGTGTCTCAATGTTACTGTCAGTCACTATCATGTAAGCATATCATCACTGACCCCGCCCAGGTCTGACCCCATTTCCTCTGTGTTGCTCCAGAGAACTCTGGGTGGAGTCCATGTTGCTATGTGCCTGACTGCTCGCGGTGCCACCCATCTTCAATATCCGCCCCACCCCATTATGCAAAGCTTGTTTTTCCTCTCTTTCCTCCCCTGAAGCTGAGCGAGACACCCAGTATTTAAATCCTTCTTCTAGCAGGATGCCCAGCCCTGCCCAACCATTTGGGACAGAAACCCTTCCCAGATAAACATGAGGTTGAGCAACAAACAGCTCCCTTGTGCCCTCCGCTCGGGCCGAACACCATTTGACAGCAACACCCAGAGCATTGTGGCTTAGTGCCAGAGTATTAAAACTCGCCCTACAGGAAACCAACCCTAAACAGCAGTCCCAGAGTGCCATCGGTGAGGTCTCGAGAGTTTGGGAAGGCACCGTGCAAGATGTGTGCTTCTGATTAGGGCATGTGGCGAGGGGCCGAGACCTGTCTGCATGACCTTGGACTCGAGACAACTACGCAGATCCTATGTTTGCAGAAAGCACTTTCATCTCAGTAAACACTATTCTGTTTGTTAGAAAAGCAACAGTGTCTTAACCCTTGTGCGGTCTTTGGTCATTTCTGACCAGAGAATTTTACATTTTGAATTTTTAAAAATCGTAGCTTCACCAGAATGGTACAAAACTCGGTGACTTTTATGGCACTTGGTATGTGAACACAAAAAAATTGAGGGCATGATTCGAAAAAGCTAAGTGGTCGTAAAAAATATAGTCACAATCATAGTCTTCGGTCAAAAATGACTGACCATAGGAAATTAATGGGAAATGGGAAAAAAATAAAAAATACAGAAATTTTTTGTGTGTACAATCTACAAATCCCCAACAATGCAGAAAAAAAAATTGCATAGCAATGAAGGGGTGAAACTCTAAAACATCAAGAGTGCAAAATCAACACATCCACTCACACACACGCGCACACACACCTATGAACTGGTGTGACTGTAACACAACAAATATGTAAAATAAAATCAATAATTTAACTACAATGCAGTAAAAAAGTGGACAGCAACGAATGGGTTATACTCCAAAACATTGAGAGTGTAAAACAGATACATCCACTCACACACACTCTCAGACATACACATACACAATTATACACACTCAAATGAATTGGTATGGCTATAACCATATAGCCAAAATGAGTTAGAAGACTGAAATAAGAGGTTGAAATCAGATCAGACCCAGAAGGATTAGGCTCTGATAAAGCATTCCTGTTCATTTTTGTTACATTTTTATAGTTTTAATGTTTTGTGTAACAAAATGCTTTCTGTGTGACTGTAGTAATAATAATGCAAAAACCTATATAATAACCTACATAATAATGCAAAAAAATATAAACCTTGACAAAAAGTAGTCTTTGAGAATGCCTAAATATACATTTAAATCCACAACCTAATAAAAGTAAACAATTATGTCTAAAAACAACTAGGGAATTCACAAGCCTCTCTATAGAGTCCTATACAGGCAACTAGTGGTTACACCATGACATTACATGTATTTTCTTTCTTTGCTCACACCAGGAGGTGCTAATCTACATTCAAAATTGGATTTTAAAGGCCTAGTGTCTATTTTCATCTGAAATACTGCATAAATTGAAAAATAATTTGAAAAAAATTTAATAATTTTTTTTTACTATTCTCAATGGGACAAACTGATCATAATTATTGCACAAATATTAATTAGTACCATAAAATTCTCTCAAAATACAAAAGAAAAAATATTATTGAACAAAAATATATTAGACTGATTTTACTGAAGAAAAAAAAAAAGTTACATTTCAGGTGTCCGGTCACTTTTGACCGTGAAGACCATGAGTGTGACTCCCAAATGAGGAGCGCACAAGTGTTAAAATAATCCACAACTGTGGGCTTTAGGGTGGGAAGTTCATTTCTTGCCCACCAGACAATGACTGTTTTATCAACCACAAGCAATTTTTATTTTTTTCAGTATTAACATATAAAACTCATAATGTATGGGTGTCTCTTCAACTGCTGTCAGGGCACTTTTAGCCCTTTGGAAAATAACAAACTTTTCACACTCTCACTAGTTTGTTTAATTTGTCTACTAACAATGTCCAACAGTAGAAGTACATGCATCCCAGAAGAATTCTGTAATTTTTATCCATTTTTTTTCTGAAAGTCATGAATATTTCCACCACATCGCCAATGATGTATTGTGATTAATAGAGTTATGTGGTGGAAATGACATTTTAAAACATTTTTGGAATAAAAAGGCACTTTAATCTTGTTATTTTCAGAGCTAACACATTATGTATTCTAATACACACAAGTGAATTGTAATGACAGAATGAAATGATGGTATTTAACTTTTTTTTCCTTTGTTGTCTTTGCAAATCACATGCTTTTTATTTCATCTTAAGCTGTTCACTGACACTTTTGTATTCTTATGTACTAACTTTATATAATCTGTTTTCACATCTAAGTGCTCTTGAAAAGAATTTAGACCTTTCATGTCCAATAAATGAACAAAGAACAAAGTGAAATATAACTTTTCCCTTCTTTTGCTGTTTTTATTGTTCCTTTCATCTCATTATGGTCCACTTGTGTAATACTATTAGTATCCATTTATACTATATAATGACTTCAAAATTTAAATTAAATGTTCAACAATCATGCTTTAAAAAATGTCTTGTCAAAAAGCTATCTGACATGTCTTACAGGTTGACCGCCACATTGGCTGGTACATAAATCAAAATTACCCAGCACTGCACAAACGCTGGTGGCAGGAGTTAATTTCCCACTCTGATTACTTGACTTGAAATTAAGCTTTTAATTTATTTGTCCACCACTTCAAAAGCAGACAGTATGCCTGTCACACAGCACATACTCCCTAACAACAGGAAGTACACAGGCAGCTGAGGACAATCAACCCCATATCTGCATATCATTATGAGTATTATTTTATCATTATTTTCCCCATTTCAGTTGATTTATTTTCCCCTGTGATCACAATTTCATAAGATTTCAACATTCCCCTTGGGCCAGGCTGATGTTAAGTGCCTCACCCAGGGGCACCCTGGTGATCAAGTAAGTAATTCTCAAACTGTTAAGTTATTCCCACTTGCAAACCTACAACCTTTTATATTCTACAAAATATTATTTTCTTACTGAGTACTTTTTGTCTTGTTTTTCAGCACAAATATCTAAACATTCTTAAATAAAAATGCATTTACTTTAACAGCAAAATGACTTAAGGTTAATTAAGTTTCTTATTTTCTGAAAATGTATTAATTAATGAGTTTTTGCATAAAACAAGTAAAAAATATCTGCCAATGGGGTAAGAAAAAGAATCTTGTTTTCCCTTTGAATTAAGTTTATTTCTCTCACTCCTTTGGCAGTTATTTTTTCTTGTTTTAAGCATAAATTCTTTTCTTTTTTTGACTTAATGTCAGTGTTGATCTTAACTTAATGCATTTTGCTTCTTGAGTAAATGTATCTTGTGTTACAAATTTTTAGACATTTGTACTGGAAAACAAGACAAAAATACTGAGTAACAAAAAAATGCAGTGTATTAGGGAATCAATCCACTGTAACTACAGTAAAATTAAAAATAAATCAGTGACAATTATTAAACAATCCAGAAAGAGGTCCTCACCTTTACCCTGGAACTTGGCCTCGTCCAGGAGAGGTAACATGATGGTGGAGTTGAGGGTTGAAGGGGAGCGAACGGCTGTGGTGTACATGAGGGGCAGCGATTGCACCACAACAGGGATACGGTGCACCTGGCTGGGAAGTTTACTGGGGCTGGAAGGGGGGACGGGGTGGATGATGTGCAAAAATTGCTGGCCTCTAACTCCATGAGAAGAGCCCACCAAGGGCCCAGGTGTCAAAACAGAAGGCATTCCCGAGGAGACTGAGGTGATGACGGAAGGTGAGGATGACGAAGATGAAGATGGAGAGAAGGCTGAGGTAACGGGTGAGGTGTTGGAGGAAGGAGATGACGTCCTTGTCTTGTTGATGGACAGGTCTACGGGCTCTGTCTGGGTCTGGAACTGCTCAGACGAGAGCAGGTCTTCTGGAGGTTCCGCCTTCACTTTGCTGAGCAGGAGCGGCACAGTCTCCATATCAGGATAGCCGTGCACTTTGGGTGACTGTAAAGAACAAAGAAATAAATAAATATGGTGCTATTTTTGTTTTTTTGTTAGTTAAATTTCTGAATTTCTGAAAATAAATTAATGAAGAGGGTTTTTTTATTAGAATGTTTTATTAAATGCATGTACAGATATAGATATATATCTGTATGTATATAAATAAATAAATAAATAAATAAATAAATATACAGTGGGGCAAAAAAGTATTTAGTCAGCCACCAATTGTGCAAGTTCTCCCACTTAAAAAGATGAGAGAGGCCTGTAATTTTCATCATAGGTATACCTCAACTATGAGAGACAAAATGAGAAAAAAAATCCAGAAAATCACATTGTAGGATTTTTAAAGAATTAATTGGTAAATTCCTCGGTAAAATAAGTATTTGGTCACCTACAAACAAGCAAGATTTCTGGCTCTCACAGACCTGTAACTTCTTCTTTAAGAGGCTCCTCTGTCCTCCACTCGTTACCTGTATTAATGGCATCTGTTTGAACTCGATATCAGTCTAAAAGACACTTGTCCACAACCTCAAACAGTCCAACTCCAAACTCCACCATGGCCAAGACCAAAGAGCTGTCAAAGGACACCAGAAACAAAATTGTAGACCTGCACCAGGCTGGGAAGACTGAATCTGCAATAGGTAAGCAGCTTGGTGTGAAGAAATCAACTGTGGGAGCAATTATTAGAAAATGGAAGACATACAAAACCACTGATAATCTCCCTCGATCTGGGGCTCCACGCAAGATCTCACCCCGTGGGGTCAAAATGATCACAAGAACTGTGAGCAAAAATCCCAGAACCACACGGGGGGACCTAGTGAATGACCTGCAGAGAGCTGGGACCAAAGTAACAAAGGCTACCATCAGTAGCACACTGCGCCGCCAGGGACTCAAATCCTGCAGTGCCAGACGTGTCCCCCTGCTTAAGCCAGTACATGTCCGGGCCCGACTGAAGTTTGCTAGAGAGCATTTGGATGATCCAGAAGAGGATTGGGAGAATGTCATATGGTCAGATGAAACCAAAATAGAACTTTTTGGTAAAAACTCAACTTGTCGTGTTTGGAGGAGAAAGAATGCTGAGTTGCATCCAAAGAACACCATACCTACTGTGAAGCATGGGGGTGGAAACATCATGCTTTGGGGCTGTTTTTCTGCAAAGGGACCAGGACGACTGATCTGTGTAAACGAAAGAATGAATGGGGCCATGTATCGTGAGATTTTGAGTGAAAACCTCCTTCCATCTGCAAGGGCATTGAAGATGAAACGTGGCTGGGTCTTTCAGCATGACAATGATCCCAAACACACCGCCCAGGCAACGAAGGAGTGGCTTCGTAAGAAGCATTTCAAGGTCCTGGAGTGGCCTAGCCAGTCTCCAGATCTCAACCCCATCGAAAATCTTTGGAGGGAATTGAAAGTCTGTGTTGCCCAGCGACAGCCCCAAAACATTACTGCTCTAGAGGCCAAAATACCAGCAACAGTGTGTGAAAACCTTGTGAAGACTTACAGAAAACGTTTGACCTCTGTCATTGCCAACAAAGGGTATATAACAAAGTATTGAGATGAAATTTTGTTATTGACCAAATACTTATTTTCCACCATAATTTGCAAATAAATTCTTTAAAAATCCTACAATGTGATTTTCTGGATTTTTTTTTCTCATTTTGTCTCTCATAGTTGAGGTATACCTATGATGAAAATTACAGGCCTCTCTCATCTTTTTAAGTGGGAGAACTTGCACAATTGGTGGCTGACTAAATACTTTTTTGCCCCACTGTGTATATATATATATATATATATATATATACACGTATATATTAGTGCTGTCAAAATTAGCGCGTAAACGCAGGCGATTAATTTTTTCAAAATTATTTAACGCCGTTAACGCAGGGGCGGAGCCTAGGGTTGGCCACCCCACTCATAACTGCTGTTTCTGTCTCTCTTTTTCTTGACAAGACGTGCATTTATTCAGTCTACTAACTACCTACCTAATCTAATTGACTTCATGTCAGAGTAATAGCTTACTGATATGTGAGACAAATGATTAGGTCGAGACTGAGGAGCATTTTTGCAAAGGGTAGCGAACTAATGCTGCCTTCACGTGCTATCGGAATTATCGTAAACACGAGTTTCCTAGTCGGAAATTGGCCATATAAGGACTCCCTGAGGCCGTTCATGTCCAATTTCCGACTAGGAAGCTCGTATTTACCATAATTCCGATAGCACGTGAGTTTAGCCGAGGTTCCGAGTTGGGCGGGTCATAAACTTTAAACATGGTGGAGGTGACAACCATTGCTGCTGTCAATGCTGTTCTCACAACAACTACATCCCTTTGTCTTGTCGCTAAAGTAGTGTACTTATAGGCTAGATATGATCAATCATTTGAAGCATATTGTGTGTTTTATAAGCAGTGAAATAAGCATGTATTTGACCGAAATTCCAGAATTGTCAGCGAACTGCATGTATAGCGCGGTGAATGTTTATAAGATTGTCAACCAATGGGATGCTACATTTTATCCTTTCCGACATTAAAGCACATGAATACGACAAGCTCGTAATCACGACTTCATAAGTGGGAAATAGGAAATTTCCGATAGCATGTGAAGGCAGCATAAAGCACATGAATACGACAAGCTCGTAATCACGACTTCATAAGTGGGAAATAGGAAATTTCTGATAGCACGTGAAGGCAGCATAACGTAGCGATAACATAACTTACAATCTTCATAGATATCGCAACAGCAGCAACTCGCAAAAAAAAAACCAAACAAACAAAAAAAAAAAAACAGCAGACTCGCACGTTAATCACCATTTAAACTGGAACACCATAATTTACAGCAGATACAAATGCATTCCGTCCAAAATATGGACAGTTGCCTGCAGCGTCTAAAAGTTAGGCTTCAGAAGTGAGATTGGTTGGATGAGGGAAAGAATATTAAAGTAAGCCAATCAGAGGCAGAGTAGGCCGGGTCCGTTCCTTTGCCAACAGGGGGAAAAACGCTACAGGTGACTGTCTCCCTCATCTAATACACCCGATTCAACTCGTCAGCTCATTAGTAGAGACTAAAATGGGTCCGACCTGAAATGGGTCAGAAAAGTTGATGAGAGTTGAGAGAAAATACGATGCGTGTCAGATCCGCATCATGTTCAGCAGCGGTAGCTCTTAAAGAAATAGCAGCCGAAACAACCTAATAACCAGCTACTGTGATCTCTGTTCAAGAATAAAAGAAAAAAGAGGAAATCAATAACTTTTAAATAGCTGTAAGTATTTATCTGTATTTAGTTTAGAATTTAGTGTTTGATAACTTTATTAAATTTCTGTATATATCTGCTGAGGGGCACAGGTAGCCTAGCTAAATATAACATTTGTTATAATGGGTTCATGTGAAGATTGCTTTAAGTTAACTTAAATTAGAAGTTATTTTTAAAGTCTAATAAATGTTAAAATTGATAGCTCTTAATTATAATGTAATGTTTAATTATAATGTAATGTTTAATTAATTTGAAGATTGAATGTGAAATTATTGCAATATAAAAGTATATTTAAAAACTTTAATGTTAGGTGAGATTAATCGCGATTAATTGCAGAATAAATGTGAGATTATTTAGTTATTTTTTTAATTGATTGAAAGCACTAATATATATATATATATATATATATATATATATATATATATATATATATATATATATATATATATATATATACACATACAGGTGCATCTCAATAAATTAGAATGTCGTGGAAAAGTTCATTTATTTCAGTAATTCAACTCAAATTGTGAAACTCATGTATTAAATAAATTCAATGCACACAGACTGAAGTAGTTTAAGTCTATGGTTCTTTTAATTGTGATAATTTTGGCTCACATTTAACAAAAACCCACCAATTCACTATCTCAACAAATTAGAATATGGTGACATGACAATCAGCTAATCAACTCAAAACACCTGCAAAGGTTTCCTGAGCCTTCAAAATGGTCTCTCAGTTTGGTTCAATAGGCTACACAATCATGGGGAAGACTGCTGATCTGACAGTTGTCCAGAAGACAATCATTGACACCCTTCACAAGGAGGGTAAGCCACAAACATTCATTGCCAAAGAAGCTGGCTGTTCACAGAGTGCTGTATCCAAGCATGTTAACAGAAAGTTGAGTGGAAGGAAAAAGTGTGGAAGAAAAAGATGCACAACCAACCGAGAGAACCGCAGCCTTATGAGGATTGTCAAGCAAAATCGATTCAAGAATTTGGGTGAACTTCACAAGGAATGGACTGAGGCTGGGGTCAAGGCATCAAGAGCCACCACACACAGACGTGTCAAGGAATTTGGCTACAGTTGTCGTATTCCTCTTGTTAAGCCACTCCTGAACCACAGACAACGTCAGAGGCGTCTTACTTGGGCTAAGGAGAAGAAGAACTGGACTGTTGCCCAGTGGTCCAAAGTCCTCTTTTCAGATGAGAGCAAGTTTTGTATTTCATTTGGAAACCAAGGTCCTAGAGTCTGGAGGAAGGGTGGAGAAGCTCATAGCCCAAGTTGCTTGAAGTCCAGTGTTAAGTTTCCACAGTCTGTTATGATTTGGGGTGCAGTGTCATCTGCTGGTGTTGGTCCGTTGTGTTTTTTGAAAACCAAAGTCACTGCACCCGTTTACCAAGAAATTTTGGAGCACTTCATGCTTCCTTCTGCTGACCAGCTTTTTAAAGATGCTGATTTCATTTTCCAGCAGGATTTGGCACCTGCCCACACTGCCAAAAGCACCAAAAGTTGGTTAAATGACCATGGTGTTGGTGTGCTTGACTGGCCAGCAAACTCACCAGACCTGAACCCCATAGAGAATCTATGGGGTATTGTCAAGAGGAAAATGAGAAACAAGAGACCAAAAAATGCAGATGAGCTGAAGGGCACTGTCAAAGAAACTTGGGCTTCCATACCACCTCAGCAGTGCCACAAACTGATCACCTCCATGTCACGCCGAATTGAGGCAGTAATTAAAGCAAAAGGAGCCCCTACCAAGTATTGAGTACATATACAGTAAATGAACATACTTTCCAGAAGGCCAACAATTCACTAAAAATGTTTTTTTTTTTTTTTTTTTTTTTTTTTTTATTTATTGGTCTTATGAAGTATTCTAATTTGTTGAGATAGTGAATTGGTGGGTTTTTGTGAAATGTGAGCCATAATCATCACAATTAAAAGAACCAAAGGCTTAAACCGCTTCAGTCTGTGTGCATTGAATTTATTTAATACACGAGTTTCACAATTTGAGTTGAATTACAGAAATAAATGAACTTTTCCACGAGTTAATTTTTAAATATTTCATTAAATATTTGTAGAATGTGTGTGTGTGTGTGTGTGTGTGTACAGTATACATATACATGTGTATATATATATATATTTATATATATATATATATATATATATATATAGATTATTATATATTTAATTAAATATTTGTAGATTGTGTGTGTGTGTGTGTATTTTTAATTCAAATGTTTAATTAAATATTTAAACATTATTAACATATACAGATAAACAAAGATAAAAAGAGCAATTTTTAATGTAATTTATTAGAGAAAAAACTATTTTGTTATGTGTATCGTTTATTACAAGCAATAGTTCTGTTTATTTGAAATCTGACTGAAAAATGATTCACGATTCAGTGAGTCAGATTCAACCTGGGTTACCTGGGGACTGTTTTGTGAATCATTTAAAAAACACAGTTTGAACAAGTAAATGATTCAGTGACTGAAAGAGTTGGACTCAAACTGGGTTTGCAGACTGTTTTGTGAATCTTGTGAATTTAAAAAAAAAAAAATGGTTCAAACAAGTAATTTGTTTGTGAATCAAAAAAAAAAAAAACATCAAATATCACGTGTCACTAGTCTGGATCACGTATGAAATGTTGCTTGCTCATCTAAAATAACATCATCATGGAGACAGGACCTGTCAACCCCACGGAGGCGTCTGCCCAAAAAAAAAAAAAAAAGTGTAAAAGTGCTAGCAGACAGAGCATTCCTCTCTGCAGCAAGCGCATGCAGTGAAATGATCGCTCCTGAGCAGGCGGCTAATCATGACAGAGCAGCTCATTAAACCGAGGGGAAAAGTTCTCGAATTGCTGTGATAAACGGTCTGCTGCAGAATCACGGCTCTTTGTTTATAGACTCACTTTTCTTTATGCAGACTGAGTGGGCCTGTAACAAATTACAGTTTCCCCCTGAGCTCATACTATTTTTACTCTGGACACGTGTAGTCACTCTGAGCGCTGCTGACCATGAATCAGCAGTATGCGGTACAATGAAACTGCATTTGAATCCAAAAACAAACAAATGTCAGGCAATTAAATATGCTGACGTGACCTGTAAAAACCCAGGTTGGGTCATTCAGGGCTCAGAGGTCAAGACACATGACCTCAAGGTCAGGGTTACAATACTAATTTGATTGGGCAGGGAAAAGAGCGGTACTTTTAGAACAAAGAGACCCCTTTCTTCAAAGTGTGACCATGCTGACAACAATGGTTCAACGGTGATTTAGTCAGGAGTTTCAGGAGTTTTTGGGCTAAAGGAAAATCACAATGAAACTTTTTCACAGCTCTACTCAATTGACTCAATTGGCTATCAGGGGATAATAGATCTACAAGTCAGTTTTCTCTTGTGGGTCAGCTGAAAGATTTACATTTTGCATTTGAAAACTACTTTTAAGCATTTTAATAATAATAATAAAAAAAAGATTTGGAAAAATAAATAAATTAATAAAAATATTGAAGCAAGGCATTATTAAATAAATACATAAAACATGAGGTAACAATTAAAAAAAAAGGGGAAAGTAGTGTTACAACCTTCAGCCATATTTCTAGATTTTTTTTTTAAATATTTAGATGAAAGTTTTGAGTAAACGTTATATATCTGCTGATTCAGATGATACATATCATGTCATTTAACATCCATGAACCTGATCGCAAATCAAATGCTAACTCTTAAAATACTCAGTATTTTATAGGAAATGCATGTAATTTGTACACTACAATTTTTTTCTGTAATAAATGCAGAACATGGTCAGATTTTTAGTGAATTTTAGTATTTTAATCTTGAAAAATACTGCACAGCTGCACAGACAGGGTGGTAATCAAACCCAGTGACTGAATTTCTATTAGCATAGCATGCAATCAGCAACTTAATGAGGGTTGTATGAAAGGGAAGGGAGGTGCCGCTAATGACCAATCAGCATCATACTTAACAGACTTGCAATCTAATTGAAAAACCTGCCTCGGTAATACCTAAGAGATCCTTTGTTGTTCCCAGCAAAAGGGACAAAACGTTTCTGGTCAGTTCCTTGGAGCAGTAACGCAACCTTCATATTTCCTGCTGAAAAAGATCACTCAGTTGCATGTTTGTCTGTAGTGAACTCTCGCTCTAGTTCTATTGAATTTTGTGATGTACCCTTTAGGGTATGCTTAAGAGGCTTTATACTGTGTACGTTTTTTTGTTTGTGTGTGTATATAGGACATTGTGCGGATCTGTGCCTGCGGCCTCTGTAGCCTCAGGTCTTTGCAGCCCTCTGAGACAAAGCACTTTCTCAAATAGATCTCATCTCCCCTCTTTACACTCTAGTCAGTTTGGCCTTGAAGAGCTCTGAATTTAGTTTCACTGTGTTTTTATTTTGCTCAAAGGCAGGTTCGAAGCACTTGAAGATAAAAACGGCAAATAATCAAGAACTGGCTCATGATTATTCAGATGGTATCACTGGCTGATCCATTAGACTGTATGCTCTTTCGAGAAGAAATGTGAAAAGAAAAGAAAACCAGAACTGTAAACAACAGCAAACTGAAACTGTGAACTATGGTAAACCGTAGCACACATGACCTCCTTTCATATGGAATAAAACGTAAATCAAAGGCTTTGAGGTGATAAAAAGCTGTTTTGCATGCAGATTCCTGTTCTTGTGTGAACGTCAGTTTCTGTAGAAATGTTTTAAATCCTCAACCGCTCTCCCCTCCGTACTTTCCACCTTGGCTCTTTCCTGATGACTTTCACTTTATTTGGGGATCCTGTGTGAGATATCTGTCTAGCTGGTGAGGGCATTAACTGGGGCAAACCATTCTAAGCAAGGTCTTGGCAAGTGGCCACCAGAATGACGACCATGTTAGAGTGATGAAATGCACTTCAAAGAGTCACTGTGTAGGTTGCACACTTCCTGGCGCTTGGCAGGATTTCGACGCATATGGATAAATATGTCTACCAGCCTTTTGCAGGAAGGAAGCAAGGTGTTGCTATGCTGGCTTGTGAAGTAGAACACAACACGGGTATGTCGTTGGCTCTCAGACGCAACTATTCACAAGTTCTCTCTCCAAGAAAATAGTGCATCTATTCATATCCGCTTTTCTACTTTTCATTAATTGAGCAAACAATGTGGAGCAGTTCACTAAACAGTGCATCACAATGAATGACTGAATTACTCTATTACTTTTACTGTAATGAACATATGTTTCCATCAAAGTGTTAAACTTTGGAGGAAACATATGTGACTTTTTTTTAGGATTCGTTGATGAAAAGAAATTAACAGTCCTAAAATATACAGTACATTACATAGAATATCTTTAAAAACATTCTTTCTGAAGTGCTTCGCAGACGTCCAACACTCTCTGAAAAAAAAGGTACAAAAGCTGTCACTGGGGTGGTACCTTTTCAAAAGGCACACCTTTGTACCATATTTATCCCTTAAAGGTGCATTTTAGTCCCTAAAGTGTACATATTAGTATTTTTTGAAAGTACTTTGAATCTGCCCCAGATGGTTTTTTGTACCTTTTGTACCTTTTTTTCCTGACAATTTTTGTACCTTTTTTGTAGCTTACCTTTTATTCTGTTTCAGAAAGATTTTTAATATTAGATAAAAGATATTTAAGATTAAGGTATTTTATGTAGTGTTTATTTTAGGGCTGTTTCTGAAAGTGTAGCACTCTCTTGTGGGCCCCTGGGTGGCCCTGGACCCCAGTTTGAAAACCCCTGATAGATACTCTAATAGTGTCTGGAGGTGAGCCTAGATGATCATGTACAGTACATTTGCACTTAAGTAAGCAGCATATGAAGAAATAATGACAAAAAAGAGAGAATGACTCCCTACAGCACTGTCTCTGCATCTGTGCTTGAGCCCTGCCAAAATGGCTGCCCTGGCT
This sequence comes from Spinibarbus caldwelli, assembly GCA_039654775.1. Classification (NCBI taxonomy): domain Eukaryota; kingdom Metazoa; phylum Chordata; class Actinopteri; order Cypriniformes; family Cyprinidae; genus Spinibarbus; species Spinibarbus caldwelli. The sequence continues at coordinate 14,971,088 of CM077233.1, forward strand.
GCAGTGGCCCTGACTGTAAACCTTGGGAGCATTCCTGCTCCAGCTGTGGCTCTCCACATCAGGGCTGCTTTGCACACACACACACACACACACACACAAACACACAAGCGCCTGGGAGTAATTAGGGGTATCATAGCGAGGGGGTGGGTGTGTGAGGGGTGAAAGAAGTAGAGGGTGGTACAGGAGTATAGATGGGAGGTTAGGACAAATATTGTATGAAAAACAACTGTTCTCTTACCCCTCTCTCAGATTCCAGAGGTTCTGCTTTGACTCGGACTGCAGGCATTCCGTCTAGCATTAACATCCTGTTATTGATGGCGTCTGCGAGCCGAGAGAGAGAGAGAAAAGGAGAAAGGCATGAGAAAGCTACTGCGTGTGACTCTTCTCACCTTTTCCGTGATTAAGTCAAACCTAACAAGCTCTGAACAATAGCGCAGGCTACAATGCAACAGGCAATGATGTCACCACGGTATGCAGTGAGTAAACAGTTCAGGTTTATGGCTGAGGGTAAACAAACACATCTGGGCTGTATTTTGGCTGGTATTTTACACCTAAATGGCTGTGAAGAGTGAGTGACACAGAATGTAGCATAGTAGGAAAGCCGTAACGGTAAATCATGTCAATGCTGAGAGAATACAGAATAAATACAGTATCAAGTATGATTTTATGTGGATAAACACCAATAATTCCATCCAAAAGTTACTCCATCAGCTGAGACAATATGTTATGGTTACCTCTATTCTGTGCCTGGTTAAAAAACAATCAGAATGTTTACTGATGATTTATAGTTATATATCACAGATCATATTTTATATTTGAAGCTAAAAATGATCAAATTATTCATTTACCTTTTGTGGTTTTATTAGCCTTCAGTTAGGAAGCTAATAGCCTAGCTTAGTATAGCTATAACAGGAAAGAAGAGTTTTATTGAATAGCTTGAAAGTTATTTGTACAAGATACCACAATTACGGGTTGCACTTTATTTTAAGGTGTCCTTGTTACAGTGTAATTATACATTTCAGAACTGAGTAATATTAATTAACTGCATGTACTTATTATATGGTTAGGGTAAAGGACCTTGCACACTGAGTTCGAAATTTTAATTTTTTTCATATTCGTCATCCTTTCCTATCAAAATGCTTGTTATGGATGCGAAAACACAGAAAATCGAACCTGATCCTAATTTTTTATGACGGACGAAAGTTTTGGAGGCAGTGTGTACATGTGATTTACACAACGTGAGGTCGTATTTATTTTTTAACTTACGAACATTTCGGATGAGAATTTCAGACTCAGTGTGCAAAGACCTTTAGGATTAGGGTTTGGTTTAAGGTTACTCGCATGTAATTATGCATAATTTATTGTTATTATAAAAGTAATAACATGAAACGTGTAACAAGGGCACCTTAAAAATGTAACCCAATTATGCATTGATTGCACTTGGCCATGCAACAAATCAGCATTTACATGTTACATGAGAAGTTCATCATTTTAACCAAATTTTGTAAAAATGTTTTGAATAAATCAAATGCTTTTAATCGTTTAATTGTCAATTTTACTTAACAGCAGTTAAAATGGAATAAAAGTGAAAAAATTCTTTCTTTAAGTCTAATCCAGCCAAATGAGTAGATAAATAATTTAATAATGCTAAGAAAATCACAAGAGCACAGTGTCAGCTATCCTTTTTTAACATGATGAATAAATTGCTTCAACAACTCAATGTGACATACAGGATTATATTTAAAGTAACCTCAATACAGTTTACTTAAGTAGCTGAATATGGGTACAAAAGACTAATTGATTAATTGATTCATTTATTTATTTATTTACACTGTACATTAATCAACATTCAAGTAAATGCAAATGGATAATTTTCAGAAGTCCTTTTGCATGATGTTGTTAGGCAGGGGAAAAAAATGAATTAAAACAAAGAGAGCGAAATATAAAGCCTATACAGCTCAGTTAAACAGCACATATAATACACTAAAATTATAAAATTATAGTATAAATACAGTCTTGCTGCAGAAAACAACAACATCAGTGATGACTCTGTTGGTTATCAAGATGCCAATTCCTAAAATACTTGAATGATTAATAGGATGCATGTCCTAAATGTCATCAAAATCAATCCCAGACCACCTTTGAAAGTGTTTTTAGTTATCCGTTCACTGGAAACAGGTGTGAAAGGGGCCTGTAGATAGGAAAGAACATTCAGCATCACCTAGGTGACCTGCTGCATGTCTGTAGGGTAGAGCTGTGCTAGCAAACACATGCGCTCACTCGTAACACACACACATGTATAGCATCTACATACATGCACACAATCAAGGCTGTCGCTGCTATCAGAGTCTCCTGACATTTCTCTTCTTGTATATTCACACAAATGTCGAGACTTTCTAACAGAATCCACGTCTTTGTGCAAACTCGCCTCAGGCGTCTGAGTCTCGGAACAAAGACTCCAGGCTTGTTACGGCTCTGTGCTTTACAGTGGGCATTGCTTAGACTCTCTCACACATGAAAAAGTGGCCACCTTCCTCAACATCCAAGGGATGCACAAGGAGACAGCTTTAATGAACTGGTGGAATCTGATTACAAGTTAATATGGCTCTTGGAGCACTGCATGATGGGGAGATGAGACGCTCCAGCACTCCCACCGAGACAGTTTCTCTCCCCCGTCTACTCAATTTACCATGTTTAACACCATAAAGGCGCAGTAATAGACGCATGAGCATCTTGGGAAATGCAATATTCATGTTTCCTCATGTTTGTTTGGATTTCGCCTGTCGGGAGGGACAAGTTCGTACACAAACAGTCAGATAGGTGACTTGTCTTGGGGATAGAAAAGAGTGAACATAAATCTCTGCTGTCAAAATGACTTTCTTAGATGTGACAGATGCTCCTACGATCCCCACACAAGTGTTGCAAACACGGTCAGTGTGGCTTTCGGAGTTAGAAAAGGGAACCTCACAAAAGAGCCAATCACAAAAATGCGATTTGGGCTCAGAGGGAGGTGTCCCGAAGTAACCCGTGCACTTATTATTTTAGCAACAGCACATGATGGAATGCAAGCAAAGCAGATATGCTTTAAACATCTCTATTACACTTCACTCCTGGCATGGGCAGCAGGAAATCAGGCCCAGATCTCGACTCAGCACTTGGGCTGAAACAATTCTGGTGAAGATGAGACAACACTACGGTCCATCGGATGAATCAACATTTTTATGCTTTTACAGACAGTGTTCACTTTTACAGTTATTGTTTTGGTCAGTTATTGTGCTTTGACAAAAATTTAGATAACATTTTGTCATATTCAATCATTTTAGTCTTAAATTAGAAAAGTCAAAGTCAAACTATAAACAAATTTTCCAATATTTTGAAAAATGTATAAACATTAAACATCTGAAACCTATCAAAACATTAATATAAGTTGTGAAAAGTGTTGGATCAGGTTTTTATTTATTTTTTATTCAGTAAGGAACCATTCAATTGATCAACAGTCAGTGACAATAAAGAAATATAAATATTTTGTAATGTTATACATGTATAACATTACAAAATATTTCTATTTCAAATGAGCACTGTTCTTTTTAACTATTTATTTATCTAAGAATCCTGAAAAAAATTGCACAACTGTTTTTAACATTAATGTTCAAGAAACATTTCTTATTATTATCAATTCAGCATATTAGAATGCTTTCTTTATGGATCATGTCACACAATAAACTACATTTTATAATATATTGAAAAAGAAAACTGTTCTTTTAAATTGTAATAATATTTCACAGTATTACTGTTTTAACCGTAATTCCATAAAATAAATGTAGTTTTGGTGAGCATAAGATACATCCTTTACTGATTGCAATTAATTGTCATGTCACCATTCTTAAAAAAAAAAAAAAAAAAAGCGAAGCGTGCTACCAAGCTAATCTGTGTGCATTGGATTGATATTGTGATCAGGATGTCCAATGGCTGCAGGTAGTGGTGGGCTAAGATAATGTTGCCATGGCAACTCAAGTTGCAGCTCAGAGGGTTATTGTCCTTCTGGATTGACATGCGAGGTTTCACAGTTGACCAGGGTACTCGCTGTTCAACAGCCGGCTCTTTTTTTGTGTCTAAGGAGCTGTCATCATGCTCGTGTGTATTGTGTACGTATATCACTCTGAGATATTGATCATTAGATCAGATAAATGAGCCAACCTCTTGCCTAACTAACCTTGTCCCTTAAGAGAGCTCCAAATGGGAAATCAATACCAAGAGCAAGGTCTCAGTTGTTTCATTAACCATCAAATGAACAGATTATTAGCATAATTGAGTATAGCACCACGAGGTTAACATTTAGGCACAATTTGTCTATCTTAGCTCCAATTGATTTACACTTAATCAAGGGGTTGTGATGGAGAATGGTGTATCGCCAACTGTAGTTAACAGTGCCAAGGTGATACGAGAGGCAAGAGTAACGATGACTAATTCTAGATGTTTTCCCCCAAACAGCGCAAATGTTCCTTGTTAAATTGGTGTGATTTATCTAATCAAGTATACTGTCAGTGTATTACCCTGAAGACCCTAACAAAGGAATTTTCACATTAAGACTTAGATGTTATGATATTGTTTGGACCACATTGGTTTTTATTGTATGGTCAAAAAACCCATTGAGACATTTTTCACTCAGTCATACAGGTTTGAGAAGACATTCTTATTTTAAAGAACGTTTCATCTGTTTTTATCCATACAGTAAATAAAAAGTTTGGACCCCATTGACTATCACTGTATAGGGAAAAAAAAAATTTTTTTTCAATATATCATCTTTTGTCATCCACAGAATAAAGAAAGTCATACAGATTTGGAAAGACATTCTAATATTAAACAATGTTTTATCTGTTTTTATCCATACAATAAATAAAAACAAGTCTGGACCCCATTGACTTTCATTGTGTGGTCAAAAAACCCATTGAGACATTTTTCAAAATATCTTCTTTTTTGTTTCACAGAAGAAAGAAGTCATGCAGGTTCGAAATGACATGAAGGTGAGTAATTGATGACAGAATTTTCATTTTTGGGCAACTATCCCTTTAAAGATCTGAAGAAATGGAAAGAGAGCAATCGAGCGAGAGAGAGATTAAGATCACCTTTCCATTTCACCGGGACGCTGAAATGAAATGGTGATCCCAGGTGTGAGTTTTATGAGCATGGGAGGTGCAGTATCTGAGTGCTCAGGCATCTCATTGCCATGCACGGCTGGAGCCGTCCCCCGAGAGGCTCCCTGAGAAGAATGAGGGCAATTCAACTGGAAACGGGGCAACGGGGAGGGGGCCCTCCTGGGATTTGATTCCGGCTGAGGATGGGGGAGCCAGGGGAGGGGATTGGCTGGCACTCCCATGCCCAGCCATAGCTTCAGAACTCCCCGATGGACGTGGGTGCCGATGGAGACATGGCGCGGGGGGAGGAAAAGCCGAGCAGACCCCGACGAATGACGAGCGGATCAATATGAGGTGACAGGCCTTGGTGGAAAAGCCTGACCTTCCTGGACCCCACGCTGACCTTGCTACTCAATGATTTAAAGAGCATTCAACTTGCCCCTGGAGCCGGTTGCATACCTCATTGTGTAACTTTCTGCCTTGCCAAGCCTAGTGTGGCATTGATGTGAGGGGCGTTACAGTGCACAGGAGGAACCTCTATTTAAGTGTTTTGGAGGAATTTCTAGAGTAATATAAATCTGTCGAGGCTCAAGGTGTATAAAACTTGTCTGACATTTAAAATTCTGGCCAATACCGAGAAGTCAATCATTGTTTTTGTGTTAGGGTTAGGATATTAAAATTCCCTCCGATATGTCCGATATCAAAATTCTATACTATTTTATCTAAATAAAGTAAAAAGGAAATACAAAAACTTTATTTGTTTCAAGTGAATTTACACATCACAACAATACATGTGCAGCATGACAAAATGTGTATTCATCTTAAGATTTGCTAAAGTTCACATTTAATAATGTTATTAAATTAGGTAATCTAAATGCAAAAACAGGGGAAATAAAAAATTTAGCATTTTTTACTATTATCTTAAAAATTAGAATTAGCGTTTATTTTTTTATCTTGAGTTTTCTTTTTAAGTTTAGTTTTAATAATTTTATGTACTTTTGTCATTTGTATTAGTTTTTAATTTTTATATTTCTAAATATTAATATATAGTTCTATATTATAATTATTTATTTCAGTTTTATTTCAGTAATTTCAGCACTTCAACTTTAACTAATTAACTAAACTAACAACTAAGTTTTTCATCTAATATTTATATTTTATTTTTGCTTTATTTCAATTAGCAAAAAAATAAATAACATTTTAAAAGCTTTCATTTTAGTTAACAACACTGCATGCACAATAGAATATTCAATATACTGTACAGTAGGCCAATATGTATTCAACATCTATTAAAAATCTCTAATATCAGCCAATACCCGATATGTTACCGTACCGATATATGTACCCTAGCATAAAATATTCAAAAAACACCAAGAAATTTCAGAATAACTAGACAAAATTCATTTGGAACATGAGCAGAAAAGAAAGAGGAGCAGGATGATCATCCTACTGCTTGGAGGCGTTTCATATCTGAAATTTTAGATTTTTGTACTGGAGGAGTAGCACACTAACAGACGGGTTCCCTTGGTCCTGCCAATGCTTTGTTCCCATGTCGAGAGCCCTGAGCAACTGTGGGCATCTGTGGCACAGAGGCTGGTCCTGCTGCCATGGGCCGAAGGGGGAAATGCGGATGGGGATGAGAGGAGGAGGAGGTGGTGGTTGGGGAGGGAGGTAGGGATTTAAGCACTGGAGCCCAGCCAAGAGCCAGACAAGAACACTGAACTCAAACATGCCAAGAGAGCCTCTCAGGCTCAACCAGAGCAAAAGAACAGCATTTTACGTAACATCAGACTCCACACTGAGGAGAAGAACTATTGAGAGCTGCTCCCCACTGAGCTCTTGTAAATAGATTACCTGGTCGTTTGAGTTGCAAAAAACGCACTCTTTGGAAATAATAAAGATGAAATGTGCAGTTTCGGAACTACTAGTGTTACCAGCAGTTTGTAAAAACCCAGGCTTCCTGAAGACTGGTTAGACAACAGTCTTCCATTGGTCGAAAAAACAGATCGCTCCATTCCAAAGTCAAACTTTTTTGCTCTTCTATATCTTTACATCCTGCAGATCTTCCTAATAAAAATTCTGTAACCACTGAAGTCAAAAATTTTATTTACATACAAAATGTCCACATGATGCAATGAAAATAAGGCTTCCTCTGGCCACTGCCAGACAATGTCTGCAAACCAGAACTCAGCTCAAGCTCACTTCCCTCTTTACAGGCCCCATAAACAGCAAATATGACAAGTCAGCACTCTGTCGTCCCCAGCAGAGAACATGCAGGCTAAATACCACCTTTCCTTACTGTCATGCTGGACATAGGAACTCCTTAACCAATCAAGAAGGAGGAGGAATTTTGTGATAAGTTTATTTCATTATCAAGATTTTTTTTTTTTTTTGTTCGCACATGGTCATATGATCATTTTTGAGATCTACTGTCAACTATTAATCAGCATGAACTGATAAAATAAAGTTTTGGAACAATTTGTATTATGAAAGCATATATATAAATTGAAAATAATTGAAATTAAATGACTGTATGACAATTACTATGACACTGCCGTCCGATTCTATCACTTTTTTGTTGCACACTTAAAACTTTTTCATAAGTGCAGCATCAAGTTTATCTCACACATCAAAGGTCATGTTTTGTCTGAGTATGCACTGCATTTGAAGAGGAACTTAATTCTTAAAACTTAAAAAAAAAAAAAAAAAAAACATTAAATTCTACGCATACACAAACTGAACAACGAATGAATTTCAGAAAACATCATAACACATACAATCACGCCCACATTCCCATCTCTTCCTGGTGGATATCGTGGATTCTAACTCCAATGCTTCCCATACTTCGGTGTGGACTATATTTCTTGGTTAATCTTTTCTGGCATAGTTGTGAATGATTTCAGACTTTCCATTTCATAACGCGCATTTTCCTTGGCAGGCAAGTCTGCCCTAAGACTTTGGCCGCTTTTGGGACCTTTATTGATACGAGCTCTAGAGAAATGTGCTGCTTCAGTACCAGCTAAGTTTGTGGATAAGTAATGTGAGCGTGTGTTCTCCTCCCTGCGCATCCAGACGGTAGCACTTCACCTCAGGGAGCCTACTTTGCCATTTTCCTCTGGCTAAAAACAGCCACACGACAATGCCTGTCATTCACTCGGGCCCCCAACCAAGCAGATTTGCTGTCTTGTAGCTCTTTTTATTTTTCTGAGTGTGACAAATGTACTCTGACTCAGAGATGAACAGAAGAAGTGCTGAAAGACATGACCAGATAAACTCTTCTGATCAAATAATGAGGTCACAAGGGAACGTACTACTCTCGAATGCTCATTTTACAGCCATGACAATGCAGTCGAGATGCACAGAGCATAATCTAGTTCACCCAGAAGAAGCCCTAAAGCCCATCAGCAGAGTCAAATGCTGGGGCCAGCTGTCAAAAGACTCTGTACTGTACATCAATTTTACCCCATCACCAGGCCTCACACACCTGATAGGAAGTGAGAGCCCTTTAATAGCTGAGGCTCTTGCAAACACTAGGCCAACTTTCCAAAACACAGGCTGACGGAAGCACCCGTAGTCCAGCAAATTGCCCTTGGGCTCTGGCTATTTCTGCATGGGGGAGATCCTGTGTCAGTGATCCAGTGAGGATAAGATTATTTCTGTCAGTCGGTTTGTTTCGTATTGAGAAAAGAGAAGAAATCTGGTATTAAAACGCCCCGTAGGATTTCAAATATTTGCATAAAACACAACTATTATTCTCAAATCCTTTCCCATATTACATAATATAATGAGATAAAGTATATCAGCCAGGTTTGTTTACTGGTTGGTCAGTGCTATGGGGGTGAGAGGTCATGAGTTGTGAAAAAGGGAATCAAGAAAAAGAGGGGACAGAGTACATCCTTGACACAAGCTTTTTTAAAATGACAAAAAAAAAACAACAAAAAAAAAAAACAACATTCAGTGGAACCCATGCTAAGAAAAACACTAACACTAATGTTTTAAGAAAACATACATCACCTACACAGCTGAACAATATTTGTATCCTGATCAGCTGTTCTTGATCAGCATTTTTCAAATGAAAAATCTGTGTCAAAGTTTATGAAAACAGAATTAAAGGGCTTAGTATCAGTATACACATCCATAACACATTTAGTCAGACCTAAGCTATTTTGTTTGAAGTTTCAGGATGTAGAGTGACAAGCTTTTAACTCAGCAAAGGGGCATCTTTACAGCTAAAGCAAAGGCATTGTGGGGTTTTTTTCATTCACATGGTTTTGCAGCTTCTCGTAAACATGTCTGGTTGGTTCCTCTGCCAAATTTGTCTGACCTCTGACAAATTTCTCATGATTTTCCAACATATAACCCCTGTATACACACATACGTACACTGTATATCCGTCTCACCAAAGTATTATACTGTTTTAACAGTAACAGAGTTAAAATAGGGCTGAGTGACATATATAGAATATTTATAATATATTTGCAGTGATTTATCTGGCGACATAAGTTTATGCAACAATTGTGAATGCTGTAATTTTTTCATTTCCTTTGATATCCTTCATTTGGTAGTTAAGTTTCAATAAAATACAATAAAATGTGTAAAACATAAAATAAACTTGAATATTTTGAACTTTTAGTTCATTTTTACTTTTAGCTTTTACATTAAACATTTTTTATCTACTTAATTCAGAGATTAGAATTCAGAGAAACAACAAAAGATATAATTTCTTCAGCCCTAAAGTTAAATACATAGAAATCTGCTGTAACCTACACATTTCTAATCTGCAATGGTTGGCTGCACAAGAGAGGGGCGACCCCGCAGCCACTGCAAGCACACCTCTTCCCTTCCCCCTTTAGTTAAAGTGCAGTGATCTCAGTGGCCCGTGCTTTAAAATAGACCTGACACAAAAACCTCAATTGCTCTGAGAGGTATGGAATAGGTGGAGTGGTCACTGCAGAGAGTTTTAGCTGGAGAGAGGTGAACTTAAATGCTGATGATCTGTGCTGGATCAATCAGGAAAGTGCATATGTGAATGTGCTGCTCCTACTTCATATTTTCTCCCTCCAAGCCTTCAGTTTGCACAGGAACTGGAAATCCAACCTCATCTCCAATTCAGAAAAGAAAGCTAATGAACTGCCTCTGACCAGCAATGCCTCACAGCTCTCTCTCTTTCTCTCCCTCTCAGAGTGTGTCATGTCTGAAGTCTGCAGTTGGTGTACTGTAAGGTGACCAGATTTCCCAAATGAAAACTGGGGATATTTCTAGTTTAGTTGTGGTATTGTTAACACAAGCTATTAAGAATTTGTTTTTGTAATTAAAGCTGAAATAAGACAATATATATATATTAGATAAAAACGTAAAAAAAAAAATTAAAAAAAAAATGCAATAAAGCAATAGTCCCCAAGAAGTCATAGTTTCACGGAATACTATTAAACAGTTACATATAGCTGGCAAGTTTTCATAAAATAAACACACAGCAACAAAAATTTAATAATTTATTGATAACCCATTAATAATCCTTCCGCCACGCAATGTAGTTCCTCAGCAATGTTTCATAGAATGGTTGCCAGTAATGTAATAAGGTCACAGATATGTGTTTATAAAGTATTTTATAAAGTATTATACAATGGCTTCAAAAGCAGCTCAGCCAATCATAATCAAGGTGTCACGTGTATGTTCCTGTTCAGTTTCCTGTTTGTCCTTATTTGGTTTGGTTCCTGTCCTTGTTATTAATTAGTCACCTGTTCCTTGTTAATTTACTCGTTAGTCCCCTCTTTTAGTTGGTGTATTTAAAGAGTGTTCAGTTCCTAGTTTCTTTGTCCTGTCTGAATGTCATTTTAAGTGGTTGTGTTCTCCTGCGTTTTCTCTGTCGTGTCATTAAAGACTGTTTATTTTGGATATCTGCCTCCTTCGTGCTCCTAGCCTTGACAACCCGTGACACAGGGACTGGAACTATCCCGTTTTATAAATGAAAATTAGAAATGTTGCTTTGGCAATTCAATGAAATAAGTTTAATTTGAAGTACTAAAATTACTAAAACTAAATGTATTTATAAAGGCAAAAATTTTAAATAAATAGATGGTAATGGAAATATCTTGTGGGCTTTTTTGAATCCACAGTTAAAAAAAAAAAAAAAAAATTTTCTGAGGACAGCTACAGCCTGGACAGGACACCAAAAACAGGGTCTGTCCACAAAAAACCGAGGACGTCTTGTCACCCTAGAGTACAGTATGGTGTACTGTAACCACAGAAGTGAAAATCAAACCTCTGTGTTTTTCTTGCGACAGGTCATTGTGACTAACGAGTCATGTAGTGGTAATGTCACATTGATTCACATGTCATTAATCCACTTTTAATGAACCCAGCCCATTCTAATCAGTCTTGTCACTGACATGTGACCAATGACAGTCTTCTTGACTGTCAGTAATGTCGTTGCTGTAAAAAAAAATCACTCCACTGTCTAAAAGAATACAAAGTGTGACTCTTTAAGCTCTGTTGGCTTATGTGGAAGAGCCAGTTAATTCCCTGGCTATTATTTAAATGTATAAATTAACAAACAAACATAGAAACAACGTAGCTCTCCCAATTAGTAACGCACGTCCTGTTTGTCATCCAACCACAACTGCTTGTGATGTGATTGACAGTTAAGAATAATGCCCCACCTCTCAAATCTTACGCCTGCTAAGAAGGCGCTCACAGCTGTCCCCAGCATTCAAGCAAATCCATTTAAAGGTGTCCAAAGCTTTTAAAGGCCATCTGCGTTCGCACCAGCTGTGGAGCGCAGGGTAGCTCTGTTTGCTGGAAAGGTAGATTTTCCATCCAAAGAAAACATCACACACAGATGAGCAAACAACAATACTGTTTCACACTCGAGCTGTGCACTGTCAGATGCTTAGGGCAAATATTCACCTTTATGCTTACAACAGTGAAGTGTGACTCACTCAAGTAAACACTTATAAAAAGCACATACATACTATATACACTACTGTTGTTTGAGGTTGGTAAGATTTTTGAAATGTCTCTGAAAGAAGTCAAGAGACTGCATTTATGTGACCAAACATACAGTCAAAAAAGTAATACTGTGAAATATTATTACAGTTTAAAATTACTATTTTAAACTACTATTTTAAACTAAATAAGCTACAAGTTTCTATTTCTGTAGATTTTAAAATGTAATATGTAAAATGTAATTTAATCATGTGATGGCAAAGCTGAATTTTCAGCAGCCATTACTCCAGTCTTTATGTCACATGGTCCTCAAAAAGAATTTCTTAACATGAATGTTGAAAACATTTATGCTGCTCAGTATTTTGTGGAAAATGTTATATATTTTTCAGGATTCTTTGAAGAATACAAAGTTCAAAACCAGCATTTATTTAAAATGGAAATCTTTTGTAACATTATAAATGTCTTTACTGTCAATTTTGACCAACTGAATGTACTCTTTCTAAACAAAAGTACACTCTTGAAAATAACGGTGCTTCACGATGCCATAGAAGAATCTTTTTTGTCTGAATGGTTCCATAAAGAATCTTTAACATCTGAAGAACCTTTCTGTTTCACAAAAGGTTCTTTGTGGCAAAAGAATATTCTTCAGATTATAAAAAGGTAAGAAAGAGATGGTTCTTTAAAGAAACTTTGACTGAACTAATAATGGTTTTTCTATGGCATCGCTGTGAAGAACCTTTTAAGCATCTTTATTTTTAAGAGTGTATTAATTTAAAAATCTTACTGACCCCAAGCTTTTAACTGGTAATGTATTTTTAATTATGATAATAAAAATTAATCATTTGAGTTAAGTTGAGTGGTGTGTTTGACCAGCCAATATCACTTATGCAACTAAATTTGACAATTAGTTGTGTGCTAAAATACTGCAATTATGTTTCTTTCCAAGCTTGTGCTGAACCCTGTAAGCAACCACTCAAAACATCTTAAGAAGCGAATAGCACTAAAAACCTCTCAGAACACCTTTGCAACTGCATAGCAACACCTGAGCATCACAATCATTAGCTTGGCAGCGCTAACATTCTCTTCAGAAGATTAAGTCTTGTTATACCACATGCTGTCGTATTGGGACTAGTGATTTTCTGTAAATAATAGCAATTCAATGGCGCACTTAAATGCCACTTGCAGTTACACAACTGCCATCATCGCCATAAGGAGATCGGCTATGGGCCTTTCATTCATAGTCATTCTACTGGTCACCGAACATCACATGGAAATAAGAGCAGTCGTACTATGTATAGCAGTGTGAGTTATACAATGTAGTGAGTCTGTTAAGTGTGTTTGCGGAGGTGGATGGGAGGAGGGTTGGAGGTCTGTGGGTGGAGGTGGTGGAGCGTATTATGATCAGTACAATAACCCACTCCTCATGTCTCGGGGGGCCGGCTGCATCCTCCAGCCTTAATGGTGAAGAGGTTCTTTAAGACGCCTCTCTGCAGCCTTTCAATGTCTTGCGCTCCGGCCCCCTCCCCCTACACACATAAACACACACGTTCAGATCACCAAACCAGGTATGAACGCACAAACACACTCACTTGGTACTTTGCAGCCAAACACCTACAGAATTTGAGTGACTTCAATGTGAACAGGATGGAACTACACAGAAATCTCCCTTGCGTAAACCCAGATTCACAATTTCAGAACGTGCATATTTACATAGCTCACATCCTCTTGTAGAACCTCCTACACACACCCTCTGATTGAGCAATGGCATTTATGCCAAACAAGAACACACACTATCACAACACACACGAAGCGAGGCACACACTCATCTCGCACGTTCTGTTTTTCTCTGCAAATCTATAACCGCCGCTCTTGCCACATTGAGTAAAACAACAACTTCTGAGCAATAATTCATTGTTCAACTCACTTGAACATTAAGTAATACAGGAAGTTCTTGTGAGGGTATTTTTAACCTGAAATTTGACCCATTCCGGCACCCATAGCCTCACTTAATAGAATAAGCAGCTGGGTTTATGTTCATGCTTCATATGCAGCGTCTGCTTTTCAGTTTGCTTTTCCACTTTTTTTGCTAATATCCGGATTTAGGTGCCAGGTATCAGGAGTCTAAGCATAAACAGATAAAAATTACATTAAAATAATATATAATATAATATAATATAATATAATATAATATAATATAATATAATATAATATAATATAATAATATCAGAAAGTCCCCTTTTTTTTTAGAAAATATCAAGTGTAAAATGGCTTAGATAGATAGATAGATAGATAGATAGATAGACAGATAGATAGATAGATAGATAGATAGATAGATAGATAGATAGATAGATAGATACTCATGGTAATCTCAGAGTCTACATTTTCTTACATAAGAAATAGAATAAAAATGCAATAAATAAAATAAAATAAAATAAAATCCCATTCTGACATCCATAACCTCATTTAATAGAATAAGCAGCTGGGTTTATATTCATGCTTCACATGCAGCATCTGTTTTTCAGTTTACTTTTCCAAGTTATACTATATGACATGGACTTACGTTTGAGTCTCTCAAAACTGAGCCATGCATGCTGTGCTTTGCCTTTGGATCATAATTGACTCCATATGTTGTTTGCATAATTTCTCAATCCCCCGATCGCCGGATCTACAACTGCTAACAAAGTTCATGCATATCTCAGAACATCCTACCGATGGTTTCCAAGTCCCCTGACTGACCAATTTAAAAAAAAAAAAAAATAAGTCAGAGCAAATCCTTAATGTATTGTTATGCTTTGAGGGATTAAACCGAATCTATTTTTTTCCCATTAAGTTCCCAAAAGTCATCTCAGGTTAAGGGACAGCAGCTAGGTGCGCTAACGGTGTTGTCATGACGACAGGCAGAGAACAGCACATAGATAGTGTACGGCGCAGGTCTGGTCGTCTTTGATTTCTCTTATTGTCAGGCAGAGCTATACCATGTCTAATTACTAAAAATCATATGTAAATACATCACTACAGATATTCATATAAAGACTTTTCTGAATACTGTACATGACAGAAATAAAGAATGTGGGGTATATCCAGAGTTACTGACCCTGAATAGTGACAGTTGTTGTGAATCATTTGTGTACTTGAAGTAGATGCAGAATTCCACGTTTTGCTTTCTGTGCCAGAGTGTTCAACAATCATCCCTCCCCCCTCACCACACACAGCTTCAGTAAACAAACCAGCGCTGGACATGAGGGTCAAGGGTTGAACACACCAGAGGACATGCACTAGAACATTTTGTCAGCTTAGCAAAATATTGAAATGAGGAGGAAGAGAGAGAGATCATCAGACCCACATACTGTAGTTACCCACAATTCCTTCTTTCACCTACTCTTCTGTTGGGTAGTTTTTGTATGGGCGCTAATCACAGACATTTTTGAAGAATGATCGTGATAATCTCAGATTGTCCCTTTTCTTAAAAACATCCAGCAAATGGAAATTGTTAAATAAATAAATAAATAAATAAATAAATAAATTCATGATCACAATCTCAAATCGTCCCTTTTCTTAGAAACATATATAAAAACGAAAATGGCCTGAAATTGTTCTGTCAATCAAATTTATATAAATTAAATTATGTAAATAAAGAAATATACATTTCATTTATTTACATAATTTTTATTTTATTTATTTATTTATTGTTAATTATTTATTTATTTCTGTAACAATTTCAGGCCATTTTCCATTTGACGTTTCTCCGAAAAAAAAATGTATTTATTTATTTATTTTCTTAGAAACATCAAATGGAAATGGCCTGAAACTGTTCAATAAATAAATAAATAAATACTAATGATAATCTCAGATTGCACCTTTTTTAGAGCGTACATCAAACGGAACATGACCTAAAATTATTAATGATGAAAAGAAATAATAAAGAAATGCATGATCGTAATAACCACAGATTGTTCCCTTTCTTAATAACATATATCAAATGAAAAATGAACTGAATCTGTGAAATAAATAAATAAACAGGAAAACTGTCTGAACGTGAATAAACTAAATACATTAATATTCATGATTATCTCAGACAGTACCTTTTCTTAGGGTGTAAAATAAAATAAAATAAAATAATACTCATGATAATCTCAGATCGTCCCTTTTATGCAGCACACGAGATGGAAAGTAGGTGAACATACTAAGTAGTGGCATCCATATCCCTTCTGTATTACCAAACAATCATAACATTCCATTCTGAGTTTGCAAACATTTGTGAGTCATTATTCAATTGAAGGAAACACTCTGTCTCTGTCACATGCTTCAGTTTACTCACTGACATGCATGAAGCCAGCCTCAGCGCAAGTACATATTGTATGTCATGATACAATAAGGAAAGACAAATTATTTTTCATACTATGCACCACAGAAATCATTCAGTTTAGTCTGGCTATACAGAACACACACCTGTATCCGACAGTGCAGTGAAGGGTACCATTAAAACGACATGCCCTCTTTGCCGCTAGACAAGACCGGTGACAGACCCAACATTAACTCAACATGTCCGCGCTCTGAATGTGCTGTGCTCTTTAGCTGTTTGTCACTAAAGCAGGATTGAGGGCAAAGCTGAGCATTTGATCAGCTGGGGCCGACAGCTATGTAGACCACAGGGGCATTCCTGAGTCCCCTGGGTTGGGCCTGGGACAGATGGGGCCGGTTTGGGACTGAATCCAGCCCACTTCCTGGGCTGAAGCTCTGGGGGTATCTTCCGAGGATTTCCCAGATAATCCCTTCGGCAAGGTGTCCAGTCTCAGGCGAGTCCCATCAATAATGGCCAGCAGCCATATCACCCTGCAGCCCAAGACTGGTAGCCCACTGAAGCTAAGCAGGGTTGAGCCTGGTCAGGACCTGGATGGGAGACCTCCTAGGAAAACTAGGTTGCTGCTGGAAGAGGTGTTAGTGAGACCAGCAGGGGGTGCTCACCCTGTGGTCTGTGTGGGTCCTAACGCCCTAGTATAGTGACGGGGACACTATACTGGAAAAAGCACCGTCCTTCGGATGAGACGTTAAACCGAGGTCCTGACTCTCTGTGGTCATTAAAAATCCCAGAATGTCCTTCGAAAAACAGTAGGGGTGTAATCCCGGCATCCTGGCCAAATTTGCCCATTAGCCTCTGACTATCATGGCCTCCTAATCATCCCCATACACTGATTGGCTTCATCACTCTGTCTCCTCTCCACCAATAAGTTGGTGTGTGGTGGGTGTTCTGGCGCAATATGGCTGCCGTCGCATCATCCAGGTGGATGCTGCACACTGGTGGCGGTTGAGGAGATTCCCCCCTCGCAATGTAAAGCTCTTTGAGTACCCAGAAAAGCGCTATATAAATGTAACAAATTATTATTAATTATTATTAATAATTCACTTTCCCCAGCTCACCTGTGTGAAGCTCCTCCGAGCAGAAGGGCGCTAACCTTTAATTCCCCATCCACATGGCCAGCAGGGCCCGGCTGTGTGGCTAGAGAGACCACTTTAATGGAATCCTCGAGCACGACGTAAAGCCGAGGTGATAAGCAGATACGCTGTCCTGTGATTATTGGGTCCCATTATTGAGCCCTCTATCTGGCTGATTGCTATCTGGGAGCCACGGATAAAATCCTCCAATACTCTGCTGATAGGGGCCATAGAGTCAAACAAATATACTTCACAAAGTCAATGAATCAAATTAAAGGTTGGATTTTTATCAGTTTGTATCTAACATTCTTTTAAATACATCAGAGTATACAACATTCAAACGTTTAGGGTTGGTAAGATGTCAATGTTTTTGAATTAAGTTTCTTATGCTGACCAAGTCTGCATTTCTATGATCAACAATTCAGTGAAAACAGTCATATTGTGAAATGTTATTACAATTTAAAATCACTGTTTTATATTTGAATATATTTTTAAAATGTAATTTATTCCTGTGATGGCAAAGCTGAGTTTTCAGTAGCCATTACTCCAGTCTTCAGTGTCACATGATCCTTCAGAAATCATTGTAATATGCTGATTTGGTGCTCAAAAACATTCATTTTTATTATCAATGTTGAAAACGGTTGTGCTGCTTTATATTTTTCTGAAAATAATATACATTTTTTTTAAGATTCTTTGATGAATACCCTAGTATAAAGTAAAAAAAAAAAAATAATAATAATTAAATACATATATTTCATACTATAGTACATTATGAAATAAGTATAGTTCAAATCTATTAATATATTTACTGACATATTGCTCAAGACTTACTGATATAACATTATAATCAAACTTTATTTGGAGTACTACTTGTGCTCAATGCACAATATCACTATTGATGAATATTGAATGATCTTGAATATTGATCTGAATATTGAATAAGTATACTTGTAATAGTTCCACTTTAGCATAATCAAGTATACTTCAGTATATCTTTAGTTGGACTTCAGCACTACTTCCACATAATTAAAGTGCATTAAGCACAAAATTAGTTGTTCCAGCCGACTTTAAGTAGGCTATACCAATTTAGTATGCCAAAAGTACAATTGCAGGGTATTTTTATTAAGTACATAAATATATAAATGAATCTGTAGTATATTTAGCATGAAATAAATGTATTTCAAATACATTATAGTATATTTATTTTTCATTAGGGTAGAAAATTTAAAAAAGAACCACATTTATTTGATTTATAAATATCTTGTGATATTATAAATGCCTTTCTGCCTTTTGATCAATTCAATGCATCCTTGGGTATGAAAAGTATAAATTTCTTAAAACAACAACATGGATTTGGATCTAAAAAAAATCCAATTAAATACATTCTAAAGAGAAAAATTAAACTAAACTGAAAATTAAAATCAATTCAATTCGAACATGCTAAAACCGATCCAACTGATTGTCTTACGACAATGTAAGTGCTGCCCGTCTGTGCAAAACTCTCCGCCACAATGCTAGGGTGTTCTGGGTGGTTGCCAGGGCTTTGGTCGCGGTTGCTAAGGATGTTCTGAGTGGCTTGTAGCATGTTGCTATGCAGTTGCTAAGGTGTTCCGAGTGGTTGCTAGGTGCTTACTTACTGACCCAACACATGAGACCACCTCAAAGACACGCTCCTTCAAAGATCCTTTATTCAGTGTGAATCTAAAGGCTTTTTTCCCACCCGTTTTATAGTCCGCCAGGTGAAAACCATAAATCTGATCACTTAGTACAGCTCTGCTGAACAAGCCACACAATTTGATGCATCACTCAAATGCCTAACCATAAAAATGAGGAATAATAACAGGAACTGTTGCTTTCCGAGCACCACTAAATGCCATTTGTGGTCACCATGAACTACAGTATCAGCAGCAATAGTATCATTTACTAGTGTTTTGGACAACACATACACTCACTTTAGCGAGGGTCTTAACTGCAGTAAGAGCATTAAATAACCTCATCTCTGGCAGAATAGCCTTGAGCAGCAGTGGCAGCCTCACAGTTTAAGGCTGAGTGACCAACATTTGCACTGTGTAGAGTCACACACATCAGGACACAGTTACCCTATCAAAGTACACACACACACACACACACATAGGGGATCCTACCTCCACCCACAATTACACACACACACACACACAAATGCACATCGACCTCCACACCACACTCTCTCAGTGAAAAAATTTCTTCGCTGTCAGTTGTGGCCAGGTCTGCCGTAATTGAAAATAACAGCCACGGGCCAGCCCACAGACACGGCGCACCGAGCCAGGAGCCCGTCACTGACAGCCAGCCATCAATACCAATGACTGTTCCTTGAGGAGCAGATGACATCCACGGCACCACCCATGCAACACCCCGGCACACACATACAAACGCTTGCCTCCCGCCCCCTCGCTGTCCTTCCTCCGCCACTTGAGTCTCTGATTCCTACCCCAGTTTGTCACCACAGTAACTCCACTCACCGGGAAGCCTGTCATCGCTTCAGAGATGCACGTGCTATCGGCAAACGCACGCATACGCGCTCACACTCACACTCACTTACGCTCATGCATGCATGCCAAACGAGGGGGATCAAACTTTTTCGAGAGTGGAACAGTGGCCGCTTAGAGACCTCTGCCTCCCTTCCCTCGCACACACTTTTCTCAGAGCGTGTCAATATCTAACCCAGAAAAACCACTTTGCCTGTTTAAAGAACTAAACAACCCATATAAAATCCTACACATACTTTGTGAACTCTGTTGAAACACTTCAAACCACTTTATGGTACATTTCTATTGTGTACAGTATTTAATATAGATTTCAAACTGAAAAAACAATGACATCACGCTTATATTTCACATCTTTAGCCACCTGCATTGTGCAATTGTTATAGAAAGCTGGACAGCATCAGACTTGTCATTTGGCGTAAGACTACAGTGACAGCTGAACAAGATGCACAGAGCAGAGACAAACAAGCAAGACAGAGGCATTCAAAGAAGAAAAGGAAAAAGAACAGTGAGAAAAAGCAAAAGAGAAGAAAATATACACAGACCTGACCAGGAGCTGCAGAGCGACAGAAACTGTCTTCCTTATACAGTCCTCTCTGTCTGTCTCTCTCTCTCTCTCTCTGTCTGTGTGTGTGTGTGACTCCCTCCCCTCTCAGCTCCTCTCAGCTGCTCAGGGCAGTTCTCAGGAAATGAATGGGAGCTCACAGAGAACTGTTGTACTTGCAAATGACTTACCATAGTCACATGATCCGCTAAATGTAGGGTGGGCCGGTGGGTGGAGGCTTCATAAGCAAGAGAAGACAATATACTCTAAGCTTTAACAGCATGCATCGAATTACATGGGGCCCCTCGTGGGAGGTTTCCGACATGTCTCTGAGCCCAGGCAGCGGAGAAATGCTAGAGTACCTCCCCGTTTAAAGGGGAAGAAAGAGAAAGAGAGAGAGATGGGGAGATTGAGGGAGAGAAAGAGAGAGAGAGAGAAAGAGAGTAGGTATATTTCCTCACAAAAAGTGCCCTACTTTATATAAGTTTAGAATCTGACAATTAAAAAAGCTTAAAGGAGGAAAGCATGTAAATATTTTTGTTAAATACATTTTTTGAAAGTTAATTTATAGTATTATTATTCAAACTGTCACGCTGTATTACAGTCTTACATTTAAAACCTCACTTGCAGTTTTCTTTTTGGCAATTATGAGCAAAAAAATTGATTTTGATGTACTGTAATATTTATCCCAAATTGAAAAAAAAAAAAAATGTGGGTTTATTATCCTACAGTAATTATCTGTAGACATTTAACATACAAAGAAATATCGTGAAACATTTTGTGTCTGTATTAAGTGGTTTCAGTAAGAAACCGTCTGCTGAGAACGTAAATATAAAAATATAAATGCCAGCCACACACAGCTCTTAATTGGCTAAATTTATATTAGTCATCACACACTGCTCTCCTTTAGATTACGAATGCATCTCTACTGAAATTCAACAGAAGCCATTTATTTCTGTGCATGTAAGCATGCATAAGGGAATGTTTTGAAAGCTCAACCATGGTTTGTTAAAGAGGCAGCTACGGTTTTCAAGATGCATATTCGCTCTTCTGGGAATGCCAATTAATGTATAGGAAACTGAGCTAATTTGCATCTCTGATAGACTTTGTGTTCTGCACACACACATGCTGATGGGGTTGATAATGATTTGAAGAATACTGTCCATCTTAGACTTACTTAACCCAATCCTGCCTTATTTATGTTGCAATACAGTTGGACAGATTTATCTATTTTTGCAAGAAAATCAAGTATTTCATATTTGAAATTAATTGTATGCAATGGAGACTTAAATTTAGTACCAAATCTTTGACAATTAAAGTCTGTGGAGTAGTATCCTTAATAGTTTATTCCCTATATATATTGATTTTAAATACTGAGGTGTAACACACCAAATATTTTGGCACTTGAGACATACAGAAGAAATTTCTCAGATCTAAAAAGAATTATGTAATATTGATTCTCGCAAAAGGAGAACCTACATCCGTTGTTACTGTGTGATAATTATACGACATATCAATAAAAGATCATCATTGTGAATTACACGGGAGAAAACAAAGACTTGTATTCTTGTGTCTGACAAAATGGCCATTGAAATACCGCTCTGCTGATGCTTTTAATGCTGATTAGCCCTGAAGCTTCTTTATGAAATGCTATACCACCCAGCTGCAGCCTCTGACAAGAGTGGCAATTTCCCCAGCAATAATGACATCTTGAGGAAGCAGTCCCGCTCTGCCCGCACACCCAGCACAGCTTGGCACACAAAGGGTCCTGGCATGTCTTGTAAAGGGCTGAACTGGAATCAGGCGTTCCAGTGGGAGGGTGAGCTGTGTATGGAACTCTGCCAGGGAACATGGCCCCATCTTAGGTCCCCTGCAAAGAGGAGAGAAAGAAAGGAAGACAGAAAAAGAGTGAACACCCTTGATTACAGCTGTGGCACGGAAAGGACCCAAGGCGATTAGGTGGGCTCCAATGTCCGTGTTTACCACGGTTAACTACACAGCAGGCAAACAGTTGGTGTAAGGTGATAAGATTAACCAAACCCATGTAGGCCAATATATACACATTTACACTTCAACCATAAATTACATGCTAACAAAGAATTCGGTTCCATCTGCCTGGTCCAAAGTGTAGACGTGACTGTCATCCCTCCAGCAATCCTAATCTATTTCAGCATTAGAAAGGACATGTCTACGGGGTCCATTTTAAAGGGATAGTTTGTCAATATATTCATTCTCATGATGCTCAAACCTGTATGGCTTTCTCTCTTGTGTGAAACACAAAAGGAGATGTTTAGCAGACTGTCCAAGCTGCTCTTTTCTATACAATGGATGTGAACGGTAACCATGACTGCCCCTGGTCAACATGGCATAAAAATTCAGTTTTACACATTAAATAATAGGATTAAAATGGCATGAGAGATTTTGTTTTGTATTTTCGTAAACTTTTTAAAATTTAGACAGCTGTGACTGTGACAGTTTGAAAAGAAAAACTTAAAAACTGATCAAAACAATAACTCCAATGTCCTAGTGTGAAGAACTAGCGTTTGATGAGAGCAATGGTAGGCCATCAATAAACAAGGTACTTAGCGATCTACAGCAGAGCATGGAAGCTGGGAAATGTGTTGATGGCGCATTAGCCATACAGCTTTCCCGGCTGCATGAGAGACCCAGCCGCTGCGCAATAAATGCGTATCCCGCTGGGTAACTCACCGCTGTGTGTGAGCCTGCCCTGCACATTCTGCACAGAACTAGGGAAGGGATTACTTCACAGCATTTCACTGACAAATTTGACAGGAATATAAATATCACAACATTATGTGCACGTCCTTTACAGCTGTAATTGAGAACTGTCACTACGATAATAGATTTGTGTTTTGCGTACTAAGAGTCTATTTATTGTTCAATTTCAAATTAAATCAATCACAAAGAGATTCAAAGTAAAATTAGATTATATATCGGGATTAGAAATCAGATTACACAGAGGTAGGTTCAGCCCCTACAGTAAATTTAGAAGCTAATTGAAAATTATATTCTTGAAAGATATTATATTCTTTGAATTTTAATACAACTGAACTCACACTCCAATGATGTATGGACAAGGTTCTTTCCCAGTTTTAGAGTTTTAGACTCTGAAACCATCTACAAATAAGTAGCATGATAATATCAAACATATGTAAAACATGAAAAATCAAATAGATGAAAAAATGCTAATTGAACAGTACCATCCTACCATAATATCAACAAATTATTTTCAGTCATATAAGAAGAAATTCTTAAATGAATCATGAGAAAACAGGCAAAATTATATTTTTAATGTAAGATCCATGTTCCATGTTCAACATAAGAGGAAGTTAATTGAGAATAAGCAGTTTCTAGTTTAATACAAATTAAAGAATCTGGTTTGCTTCAGTTATTAAAACAATATGTGAATTTTGTGGGTGAGGTCGTGCTCAGAGGTCCACAGCTCAAATCATCCAGAAGATCTGAGAAAGACAAGTCTGTTGTGACAGGGTGTTCTTCTATGTTGTCTGGTCACTTCATTTGTATAGGCTCTGATCTCTTAAGTGTGATGAACGGTTTGCTACAATTCTGGGAGGAACCTTATGTTTCCTCATTGGCACACCAATTCAACTCCAGTTTAGTCTCAAATGTTTGAACATTCATCTTTTTAGGCTCTATAACACAAATACATATACATACATTTGAAATGATTTTGAAATAGCTGAGGCCAGCATTATTATTGCCCACTGTTTGGGTTATGGATCTGTTTTAAACTAAAGTGAATAACGCAAATGTAAATGATGCTTCAAATTAAGTAGTTTTTAAAGGAGAGGTGTGCAGCTTCTTTTCAAAGTGATCAGATCCATGATTTTAGCCTGTCAGAGGATAATCCAAGCGAAAAATCCTGCATACTTACACTGAAGGGGGGAGCTGAGCCATAGCTAGGGACCAGAAAATCATAGAGACTTGTGCCTTTTTTGACTTGGTCCAGTTAGCAACCTCCCATAACAGCCTAGCAACCACTCATGACACCTTAGCAACCGCATAGCAATGGCCTGGCAACCACTCAAAACACCCTAGCACTTTTTTTTTTTTTTTTTTTCAGAAAATCCAGACATTCAGTTCTTTCAAATGTTATGGAAGGTTTGCTGTGAAATTTCCACCCATTTTCAAAAGCCAAGAAAGGACCACAGAGCACAGAAGGACTGTAAAAACGAGATCAGGGACTTTGGGTCAATGGTTTTATTTCTTTAACTAGTATAAAGACGCATTAAATAATCTTTGCGTGAAGTCTGTGCTGAATCAGGCAGTCTTTTTCTGGCTAACAAGTGTATTATTCCAGTAAACGTTCTTCAGTGTGGAGTTCAGAAGCACATGACATGTGCATGCTCGGGGGCCAGGGCTCTTCAGGAGGCAATGTGTGTGTTTGTGTGTGTGTGTCCACCTGCACAGACCCTGGCTGTAAAGACGGGGCTCTGGCTGGTGTGGCTGCAGGGTCTGAATCGGGTCTGCATCTATGTGCAGTGGCCAAGGTCAGCACATCACTGCGGGGCAGAAGCAGAGGCAGGGGCAGGAGCGGGGGCGGCTGCCTAAACACCACCACTACCTCTTCTGTGTCCAATAGCAACTGTATCTGCAGAAGGAAGAAGTGTGCACTCTGTGGGCAACTGCCAACACCGGCACACACAAACACACTCTAAAACATATAGATCACTGCTGATGTTTGTGGACATGCACAAACACACAAAACTACTGGAGAAATGGAGCTTTATAAAGGGCAGCTGTGAAAGTATCAAGCGAGAGCGATGTGTTCTCAGTCTGCAGGCTGGGTATTATGTGATCTCCGCTCAGATCCATTACCTGGATCATTTTCCTTCACTGGGTCTGACTTAGCAAAGGCGGGGCTGACATTTAACCCCCAGCAAACTGCTATCAAAGTCACCTGAGCATGAGCGATGGGCGTAGATACGACTACCCAACTTCGTTAATAAATAATTATACAATCATTCACACATTTTCCTCTACTTTTTGAGAATTTCACAGGTTATTGTAGTTCATTTAGCTAGAAAGGGTTAAGATAAATGCTTTCTTCCAAAACCTATTGGACAGTCCATGAGGCAGCATTTTAAGGCATCACACACTACCTTTTACTGTTCTAAATGGTAGACAGAGTAATTATGCTTCTCAAGATACCTTGTTTTAGTCATATTCTAAGACAGGATCACTTACGTTCTCCACAGAGAAGGCATTTCCAGAATGTACTGCGACGGACTTAAAAATCCAATATGACAACGGAAGTGAGAGAACCATATTATATAGTGATATTTTATTCAATACCAAAGGTACAGTGACGATGAATTTTCAGAGGCAAAAAAGCCATCTTGTGTTAATAGTGTAATGATGTATGAAACACAGCTCCCACAGACTTTCAAACCAAGCGGCTTTCTGTTGGACGTGGCGAGCCCATGTGACCAACTAGAACCCATTGCGAAATCTTTTTGCCCTCGTGAAATTTCAGATCATGTAGATTCCTGTTGGATTTTGCCCATAAAAATTCTCAAAACAATAAATGTGACTAAAAAATAAGTTTAAAATGCTAAAAAAGTGCCCATTTTCAACTAGCTTTGCAATATTACCATGTCAGTAGTGTATGTAAATAAATAATTTGTACTTTTTCTCTGTGTTAATATGATTTGGCAGCTCCAGAACTTTGTTAAAACTATAGATCAAACTTTCTCATTTTTGTATTCCGCGCACACAGACAGTTGAATCAACAAAAGGGCAGAACCAAAATCAAAAGTGCATTATGGGTAATGAAGTCAGAAGAGAACGTCACAGCTCTTTTTCTCTATTTTCTCCAGTCATGTAGCACCAATTTAAAAAAAATAGCATTTCTGCTGCATAGACAGCCAATTTTTTAATTTTGTATTGATTTTTTTTTTGCCCAATATATATTTGTTACATATTTTTAGAGTATCACACTATTAGCTTAGCAACATGCTAACATAAAACTCTATCAAAATCAAATGTGAGGTCTTTCTCCTGTGCTATTTGCATAACATGCAGATTTGCTGCCTATGTACAACATTTCAAATTAGCCAAATGACAGTTAGGATGCTGCCTTAGAAGTCAGATGCCTATGTATGCAGGTGTGTAGGTTTTAGAAAAGACATTGTTGAATATTGTCATATAAACCATACTCTTCCCTTATTTACCATAATTTTACTATTATAACTCTATAGTAACACTAAAAGTAGAAACATAGTTCATTTTAATCTAAGCATTACACTTAGTACTTATCCATGGTTTTACCTGCTGTTACTACAGTTTTAACACAAATACCACAGTTCAACTATAGCTGCTATATGGGCAATTTTAAAAAGGATTCATTTAGTTTCAGCAAGAGTTGAATGCAAATGTAATGCTAATCAACCTGTCATAAGGAACGATAACAGCCCCTGGCCTCATCTGAAGGGCCAAATACTGTACACAGAGCACACCCATCACCCAGCCACATGGACACAAGGAGAGCATTGGGTTTGTGTTGAACCTTTTGTTGCTCTTTCCCCAGCCAGCAGCCTTGGTTTAGTTGAAGAGAGACCTCCCCTTGTTTCCAAGCAGCTCCACCCCTCCCACCCAGGCTCAGGGTTGGGAACAGCCAGTGCTGTTCATTGTGGGGGCTTTCGGTACACGGAGGAGGCTGCCAGCAGGTAGCCATGGCAACAACATTGCTTTCAATCTCTACTTTTTTTGTGCTTTAAAAGGGGACTGTGGAGAATTGGAGGGGCCCTCATCACAGGCCAAATTAAAGAGGTCACAGTCATTTGCTGGCACCAGTTGAAATAATCATAGAGACGGATGTGTTGCAAAGCAACGGTGAAATGGAGGGAAAAAAATGAGCATATTAAGCAGACAGCTCGTTCAATTGTAATATGATTAATTTATGTTGCAAGTGGGAAATTGGAAGAGAAATTACAAGAAATGCATTTGTCAGAAGAGTTCGGGGTAATTGCGAGCACAAGCATTCTGTGTTAACATAAGGGAACAGCATTCTTTTCAGACCAGAGTTGGGTATGCAAACATCTAACTTTAACGAGAAGTGCAGACAAGCTTTATCATTCAGCAAACACCTCAAATCAATAGCCGTGAGTGAGTGCTGTTTACTTGAACACTACGTATCTACAATCAGGAGGGATTGGCTACTCCACATGTATGCTTGCAGCGTTCTGCGCATATTCTGATTTTTACCAAATTTCTTGCATAGTGTATGAGCCAAACCTTATAATCCAGATCATGTATATTTACATTTTGGCAAGGGTTAGAATTCCACAAGCCACAAAACCCTTGACTCTGACTGGGTCTATTTCCTGCATTTTCATCAGCTTTTTGTGTATTTAACTCGGCACGGGTGTAAAACAGGAAAACCGATATCACTGTAAAACACTGGAATGTCTCATATTGGTGAAGGCATTTTGACTTTATGATACTGACCAGGGCAAATCACTCAAAGCTGCTTATTTTTAGTTGGATTTTACTGAACTTAATCGGGAGTGGGATTTGATTTATTGCCAACGTAAATCAAACACTCGAAGAGGTGCATACGGCCAAGCCTGGGGTGAATTGCTGTAAAGAATATTACAATTAGATTACATCACAACCAAACCATTTCTATTTTTACATTCTGATTAAACACAATTTGTCATATCAGGAATTTCCACAAGAGAGGTCCAAAACTGGACGTAAGGCTTCCCACTCACGCAAGAACAGTGAGTTTATGAGGACATTGTTGTAGTAAGCCTTAAGAAACCTTTTTCCACAAGCTCTTTCTTGGCAAAAGCATTTAGTTAAAATCTCATACAAGGTCATTTTGGGTCAATGACGTGATGCTCACGTTTTTGGTCTAAAAAAATACATTACAAATGCACTTCATACATAGAATGACTTGAATGCACCTATGCCTATATCTATATAAA
The DNA here is from genome assembly GCA_039654775.1 of Spinibarbus caldwelli. Taxonomy (NCBI): domain Eukaryota; kingdom Metazoa; phylum Chordata; class Actinopteri; order Cypriniformes; family Cyprinidae; genus Spinibarbus; species Spinibarbus caldwelli. The sequence goes on from CM077233.1 coordinate 14,999,640, forward strand.
AAAATGTAACTAATTAATCACACTTTTTTTCTGAAATTAATCACGATGTGCCCGTCAGCAAGTAGGAAATATACAGAAATTGAATAACGTTATCAAACACTAAATTCTAAATTAAATAGATGAATCCATAAAGCTACAAAAGTTTTTGATTTCCTCTATTTCTAATTTTTTCTTTCATTAACCGACATCACAGAAACTGGGTTATTAGGTTATTTTGGCTGCTATTACTTTAAGAGCTGCGGCTGCGGCTGCCGCTGCTGAACATGACGCAGATCTGACACGCATTGTATTTCCTCACAACTCTTTACCTTTTCTGGCATGCTTCAGGTTTTAAAGTCTCTATTAATGAGCTGATAAGTTGAATCGGGTGAGATAGATGAGGGAGACAGTGTTGGGGTGCTTCAGGACAGTTCTGAAAACCATTGCATTTCGGAGACGTGTTCTTAAATGTGACTCATATATAACAAATACTTAAATGCATATACACTTTTAAGGCAGCTTTAATCGTCTTTTTTGGTAACTTCATGACTTAACTGACGACATAACTATGACAATGCATGCTCGTAGTTTCTTTTGCACTTTAATATGAAATTATACCGTGCTATGAGCACAGTATAATGCTGACAGGACAGGAAAATTCTTAGGTGAAGTTGGAGCACACATCTGAAAAGTCTCCTAAAGATGATTCTTGTCAAGAAAAATAGAAGCAGAAAACAAAAATGTTTTACTTTACATGTAATGAATCTAGAATGTATGAAAGTTTCACTTTTTGAAATAAGTTACCAAAAAAAAAAAAAAGAAAAAAAAAAAAAAAAAACTTCTAATTATATATATACAGTGGGGCAAAAAAGTATTTAGCCGGCCACCAATTGTGCAAGTTCTCCCACTTAAAAAGATGAGAGAGGCCTGTAATTTTCATCATAGGTATACCTCAACTATGAGAGACAAAATGAGAAAAAAATAAAAAAAAATTTTTTAAAGAATTTATTTGCAAATTATGGTGGAAAATAAGTATTTGGTCAATAAAAAAAATTTCATCTCAATACTTTGTTATATACCCTTTGCTGGCAATGACAGAGGTCAAACGTTTTCTGTAAGTCTTCACAAGGTTTTCACACACTATTGCTGGTATTTTGGCCCATTCCTCCATGCAGATCTCCTCTAGAGCAGTAATGTTTTGGGGCTGTCGCTGGGCAACACGGACTTTCAACTCCCTCCAAAGATTTTCGATGGGGTTGAGATCTGGAGACTGGCTAGGCCACTCCAGGACCTTGAAATGCTTCTTACGAAGCCACTCCTTCGTTGCCTGGGTGGTGTGTTTGGGATCATTTTCATGCTGAAAGACCCAGCCACGTTTCATCTTCAATGCCCTTGCTGATGGAAGGAGGTTTTCACTCAATCTCACGATATATGGCCCCATTCATTCTTTTCGTTTACACAGATCAGTCGTCCTGGTCCCTTTGCAGAAAAACAGCCCCAAAGCATGATGTTTCCACCCCCATGCTTCACAGTAGGTATGGTGTTCTTTGGATGCAACTCAGCATTCTTTCTCCTCCAAACACGACAAGTTGAGTTTTTACCAAAATGTTCTATTTTGGTTTCATCTGACCATATGACATTCTCCCAATCCTCTTCTGGATCATCCAAATGCTCTCTAGCAAACTTCAGTCGGGCCCGGACATGTACTGGCTTAAGCAGGGGGACACATCTGGCACTGCAGGATTTGAGTCCCTGGCGGCGCAGTGTGTTACTGATGGTAGCCTTTGTTACTTTGCTCCCAGCTCTCTGCAGGTCATTCACTAGGTCCCCCCCCCGTGTGGTTCTGGGATTTTTGCTCACAGTTCTTGTGATCATTTTGACCCCACGGGGTGAGATCTTGCGTGGAGCCCCATATCGAGGGAGATTATCAGTGGTCTTGTATGTATTCCACTTTCTAATAATTGCTCCCACAGTTGATTTCTTCACACCAAGCTGCTTACCTATTGCAGATTCAGTCTTCCCAGCTTGGTGCAGGTCTACAATTTTGTTTCTGGTGTCCTTTGACAGCTCTTTGGTCTTGGCCATGGTGGAGTTTGGAGTTGGACTGTTTGAGGTTGTGGACAGGTGTCTTTTATACTGATAACGAGTTCAAACAGATGCCATTAATACAGGTAACGAGTGGAGGACAGAGGAGCCTCTTAAAGAAGAAGTTACAGGTCTGTGAGAGCCAGAAATCTTGCTTATTTGTAGGTGACCAAATACTTATTTTACCGAGGAATTTACCAATTAATTCTTTAAAAATCCTACAATGTGATTTTCTGGATTTTTTTTCTCATTTTGTCTCTCATAGTTGAGGTATACCTATGATGAAAATTACAGGCCTCTCTCATCTTTTTAAGTGGGTGATTGGTGGCTGACTAAATACTTTTTTGCCCCACTGTATATATATACACACACACACACACACTGTATATTTTTGCTGTTCATAAAAATATACAAATGGTACTAACATCATAATGACAAAAAAACACCAATGAAAAAAATCTATAAAAAAAATGTTTAAAAATATTTTAGTTTTAAATTTATTTATTAAATTTATTTATTTATTTAATTTTATTTTGTTAGTTATATATTTTAGTTACTCTCATACAAGTTAATTTTAACTTTCTGAATAGCTTCGATTTCTGGTCCCTAATATAGCTGGAATAGTCATGACAACATCCAATAACAAATCATGATGCTGCTACATTAAGTATGACATCTCAAAGGAAAACCACATTTTTGCATTGTCCACTGACCTTAAGCCAGCATCATTTAGCATCAGACCTCATTTTAGACTATGCCAATCACATTTCCTTCGAAATTTGTAATTCATGGCTCATATAAAAAAGCAAAAAAGAAAAAATCATATTAAGACAATAGCAGAGAAAGCACAAGCAATGTGTTTCATCAAGTTACATATGACTTAGTTTCACAAGCCTAAAAACACTGGATCACTTGCAAGCCATGATATCATTCTACCCGTTTCGCCCACCTCTAAGTTTAATTATCTTTCAGCGTGGTTGTGCATGTGTATACCTCAATTATTCACACTATTGTGAAAAACCCATGAACATTTGTTCCAAATTACCTATTATTTAGCTCGCATTTCTGTGAGATCTCAGAACGATGGAGAATCTTTCGAACGTTACAGTGCTCTTGACGTGCACCTTGTTCACAAACTCCTTTACTCGTTTTTCTCACTACCACCCACCCAGCCTCCTCCCTTTCCTGTGTGATAGGCTAACAGGAGACATCGCCCAACCTCGTGCTTGACTTCCCCCACATTTGCAGCAGATGGCCCTCACCATCAAGTCTGATGGAGGAATTTATCTGGCAGGGCTTCCTGACCAGGGCCGCCCCTCCTCTACAACACTGACTGACCTATTTGTATTCTCTGCACAGCAGATGAGGCACCCTGCCCTCTTTGCTCTGGGCATCTGGGGACTGGCTGTGGGAACCAGAGCCAGCCTTTCCTGGCAGGAGCTCGCCGTAACCCTCTGAAGCTTCTCAACACGCTTGTATGCACAGAGGGAGAGAGAGCGTCCAGCCTCATGTCCTCACCTGTCACCTGCGCATGTGGCGGTCTGAGTGTATCCTGAACAGAAAGGACCAGTGGTCAGTGCTCTGATTGGCTCTGGTGTTCTACTAAACCATTAATAACACAAATGTGACACTTAACTTCTGTCATGTCTTCTTCGCTTAACAACCAATAATGACTCCTGGCGACTTGATTTAAAACAAAAGAACTGATTTACTGGAGTTTTTGATAGTTTTACAAGGATGAATTCACTTTAGCAGCACGCACACACATACTTAGTTCACTTCTTCTTCTAGCGCGCTCTCTATTTTAACAGCATTATGGGCAATGTTTTCTTAAAGGAGAAAAGCCCAATAAATTAATACTTAAACTGTTTCAGTTCTTATTACTGAAAACAAAAAACTAAACGTTATACTAAGCATTTATGACTAATTTAAGTTACAACATCCTCCCCCGATGAACAACTGTTCATCAACTTAAATCTCTAATAAAGCAACTGAACGGGTCTTCTTAACACAGTTCCTGTGGATGTGCGAACAGCACAGCATCTAACTTTGCCATCTCTGCCTGGAAACAGCTCTTCAATTTTTCCTAATTTCCAGGTTTGTCTTGGCATGCTGGCATCTCCGATGAGAACAATGTCACCTGTCTTCAACACTGTGGGTTTATGTGTGCTGTAGGAATGTGCAGATTTCAGGTCTAGCAGATAGTCTTTCCTCCAGCGATTCCACAGGTTGGTCATGAGTTGGTTTCTGTATCTCCACCTCCTTGTCATCCCCTCCTTACTCGCAGTGGTATGATCATGGTCTGCAGGGAATAGTTTTGGTGGCAGTGAAGTTAGTCTTTCACCAACCAGGAAGTGTGCAGGTGTCAGTGGCTGTGGCTCGTCAGCCTCACTGTGGATAAAAGTAAGGGGTCTGGAATTCAATGTGGCTTCTACTTCTGTGAGGAGTGTAGTCATTTCTTCAAAAGTAAGTGACGCACTTCCTAGCACCTTTCTCAGGCACGTCTTTACAGACCTCACTAGCCTCTCCCAAAATCCGCCCCACCAGGCCTCTCGCTCTACGATGAAGCGCCAGGTGATGCCATTCCCTGAGAAGTATTCCAGCAGTTGTGGATCTTTGATGGCTTGCCACAGCTCGCTGAGGTCTTGATTTGCTCTTTTGAAAGTTTTGGCATTGTCTGAATAAATGACTTTGCACAGCCCTCTTCTGGAAAAAAATCGCTTGAGTGCTAACAGGAAACTTTCGGTTGACTGACTTGAAACCGGCTCCAAATGCACTGCTCTAGTGACTGCACATGTGAACAGAGCAACATAAGCCTTGCATAGCACACAATCATTCTTCACATACAGCGGACCTGCAAAGTCTATGCTAGTCACTTCGAATGGAGGGGTCTCTGTTATTCTGTCTCGGGGCAGTGGAGCCGTGTCCTGCTGTGCGGACTTTGCTTTAAATCTTTTGCACACAGTTCATTTTGACAAGATACTTTTTACAAGTTGTCTGCCCCGCAAAATCCAGTGTCTACTTCTGATTTGAACAAGAGTGTCTCGTAGACCAGAATGCATGGTAACGTCATGGTTGTGCTGAACTAGCAGCTCACAGTATCTGCCTTTGCAGGGTAGAATCCATGGGTGTTTTTCTCTGTAACTGAAGCAACTGAGCAATTCGTCAGCATCAAGGAAAGGTTTCAAATCTCTGATTTTGGAATCTGAGTTCAGGGTTTTACCAGCTTTCAGCAAACTAATCTCTGGACTAAAGTTGCTAACTTGTGTCACTTTGGTCCAGTACTTCTCAGCTTCAAACATTTCTTCAGCAGTCAACTCACCTCGTCTCTTTGAGCTTGAACTTGCGTTGTGCACGAACCTCTTAATCCAAGCAGTGACCCGTAATACTTTCTTCAGTTTACTGTACTTCAGTAAATCTGGCACAGGTTCTGTTTCACTTTGGTCGCTGCTGCTGCTGAGTTGCACAGTGATCTGCTGAACTTGTTTTAGCTCATTACTCACATCTTCATCACTCTGATCTTCATCACTTTTCCCAGGCAGATTTGGTGTATTCAGAAATGGTGGTCATTTCCACCACAATTCACTTTCCTTCAGGTTAGCTGCAGTCTGACCTCTGGTAGGGAGATCTGCTGGATTAGCCTTGCTCTTACAATGAGGCCACATTGCAGGGTTGGTTAAGGACTGTATTTCAGATACTCTGTTTGACACAAACTGTTTCCATTTATGAGCTGAACTGCGAATCCACTGTAGCACTATCACTGTTTCAGAACACTTCTTTTGGTGTTCTCTCTTTTTGCTACAGCGTCCAACAATGCAGTCAGATCAAAGACGAAATCATCTGTATCAGTCCTCCACACCAAGCCTAGCACCTTCAGTACAGCTCCTGGTGTCTCTGTCGCTGGTGCAAGTTCATTAATCATTGTTTTCCATTTCTCCTTCAATTCTGGACAGTTCGTTGTCTATTTGCAAAGGTCCATGCCAGCTGTGGACATAATCTGTTTGGCATTAGCAGTTATGGAGAAGGCATTTTCAACGTCACTTGCACTTGAGATGAAGTCATCAACATAAAGTTATTCCTTTATTATCCTTACTACCTCAGGAAGTTGGGATTCATATTTCTTCAAATGTTTTCTCACGGTGGCTGCGAGGAGGAATGGGTTGGGGGAGACTCCAAACACCACCCTCGTCATCCGTAGCACACGCAGCTTCACACCTCTGTCTTCATGGAGAGGTGCAGCGTGCCAGAGGAATCACACTGCATCTCGGTCCTTCTCAGCAAGAGAAATCTGCAAGAAAGCCTTTTTGATATCTGCTGTAAATCCAATCGCATGCAGTCTGAATTTGATTAATATACTGAGCAGATCTGGATTCAGGCTAGGACCAGTGAGTAGACAGTCATTAAGTGATGGAGAGTCTGTGTCATGTAATGAGGCATCAAACACTACTCTGAGTTTTGTTGTTACCTTGTCTTCACGGAGAACAACATGATGAGGCATGTAGTATTTCACAGTGATCGGAGATGACTCCTCCGCCACTGCATCTTCGACAATGACCTTCTCAAGGTAATCATTCACGACTTCATTATATCTGTGACACAGCACTACATCTGACTGCAACTTTCTCTTAAGGGCTTCGAAACTTTTCCTTGCAATTCTGTAGTTATCTGGAAGTTCTGGCTTGTCAGGTCTCCACGGCAGTTCTACTTCATATCGTCGGTCTTTGTACTGAGTTGTCTTTTCAAACTTGCAAAGAGCCTCCTCTTCCTCAGGACTGTCTGTCTGCTTCATGGTGATACCAAGAGACTCTATTTCCCAGAAAGCTTTCAAGGCGCTGTGAAACCAGCATGTCTTCAGTAACTTGTACTTGCATGCAGGTGGCATCAGCAACACTGGACATTTTGACTGGGCCCTGCACTGACCATGCAAAGATGCTCTCAACGGCTACAAGTGTGTCTGTAATTCTTTCTACTTGGCCCCATTCTATACGCCAGTAATAGTCTGCACCAATCAGCATCGACAACTCTGTATCATTAGTGCCGTCATCTGTGTAATCTGCTAACTGCAAGCCTTTTCGTTTCAGCTCTGCTTGGATGTGCTCACCTGGGATCTTCATCACGGCGGTGCACACTTGGGGTGTCTTGAGTGCTTCGATTTCAATTTTCTGCCCCTTCTTCCAGATGTTCTGCAGAGTTAATTTCACTGTGTTGCGCTTCGCTGTTACTGGTGCTGCAGAGCCAAAAGTATGAAGAGTGATTTTTTCTTGCTTGATCACAGGTAGCTTTAAAGCTCTTACTGTGTTCTCACTGATGAAGCTTCTCTGGTTGCCTCCGTCCAGTAAGCAGCGAATGCTTCTGCGTCCACCAGGTTCTTCTGCACATGCTCTCACAGTCTGCAGCAGCACAGTGTTGTTCTGTTTAGTGGGCTGTATCTTTATTGAATGGGAAGCAAATGAAGAGACTACACTGTCCTTGTTGTCATCAGTGTCAGAAGTACGTGTCTCTCTTTTCTCACATACAGCACTGTGGTGTCGGCTTCCACATACATTACAGCACATTTTAGTCTTATAGAATCTTGCGATGTGCTTTGGCCCAAGGCACACAAAACATCGTCCCATCTTCATCAGTTTGTCCTTTTGTGCAGCGATATCAGTTTCGGGACACAGTTCTGGTTTGTGTGCTGCACTTTCACAGAAAAGGCAGTTGTATACTCTCTGACTGGTGGTTTGCAGTACTGCAGCTGATGGCATGTTGTGCTTTCTGTGCTTCATTTCAAATGATGTGTCTTGTCTTTTAACTGGTTTGTGGTAGCTTTGACTGTCTCTGGAATTACCTGGCTTAATAAGCAGGTCTTTTCTTCCGAACCGGTTCTGCAGCAGATCGATCGCGTGATCATAATTACTGTCTGTTAACATCAGTCCCGCTATTGCCTTTGAGGCAGTGCCGGTGAGATACATCTTTAAGTAATTAAACTTCTCTGTTTTGCTCAGCGCATCATTCTTATGAATGGCGGTTTCAAACTGATTCCAAAAGTCTTGCCACAGACTGATTTCACCGTTAAACTTGTCAATAATCAACTTGGGTAACTGTTTGTCTGTGCAGCGATGGCTCTGTGCTGCTCGGTCTGCCGCTTTCCTGGTTTCTCTGTATCACTCGGTGTGCGCGTGATTTCACGTTGATGACTCGCTCTTTATACTTCTCAATGTCAGCGATTTCATTCTCCAGATCATCGGTGTCCGTCCCTTCCTCGATTCCGACATCCAACTCCAGCAGCGTTTCCTCTTTTGCAGATAACAGGGATAACAGTTCACGTAATCGGTCAATGAATGGATCTTCTTTATCTACCTCTGTTTCGATCTCTTGCAAAAGTCTCATTGTGGAACCATGTACAGCTCTCCGTTTTCTGAGTAGTCTTTCAAGTCGATCCGCCATTTCGCATGTTGCTTGCCAGTATCCCGGGTTTCGGCACCAGACGTTTGTCCTGTCTTCTTCGCTTAACAAGCAATAATGACTCGTGGCGACTTGATTTAAAACAAAAGAACTGATTTACTGGAGTTTTTGATAGTTTTACAAGGATGAATTCACTTTAGCAGCGTGCACACACATACTTAAGACCCGTTCACACTACAAGCGACACACAGCGACAAAGCGACACAATCCCATTCATTTCAATGGAGAGCTGGGGATTTCCGGCGACATGAGCGACAGCGAGTGATAGCGACCGTTGGCGACCGGATGGGGGGGCGTGTCCAGCGACACGACAAAGTTCAGAATCCTTCAACTTTATGCAAATGAAGAGCGATTTTCGGGACAGCCAATAGGAAAGAAGATGGTAGAGCTCATGTGATTGTTCTCCTCTCAGTCGTAGATAAACATACGCAATGGAAGAAAGTAGGTCCTGTTTCTCATTCATTTTTGTTTGTATGTACGGATTTAATTTAACTTTAATTTAACTTTAGATGATATTTAGTCTTTTGCCTCCAAAATGTTTGTACTTAGCGGCAAGCAACCTGATTCGCTGTCAAGGCAAACAGTAGTGGGAACGCCTACTAGCGGCCTCATCTCCAGCCCCTGGCAACAAGTCGCTGCTAGTGTGAACGCAACTTTAGTTCACTTCTTCTTCTAGTGCGCCCTCTATCTTAACAGCATTATGGGCAATGTTTTCTTAAAGGTGAAAAGCCCAATAAATGAATATTTAAACTGTTTCAGTTCTTATTACTGAAAACAAATAACTAAACGTTATACTAAGCATTTATGACTAATTTAAGTCACAACAACTTCAAACCTGACACTACGAAAGTGTGATGTTTTGTACTAAGTTGAACTATGTACTTTTGATGTTATTATGAGTTTCCAACTTGCCATTATTACTTATTTTTCTAACACTGCAAAATCTTTCTCTGCGAGTATAAATTTTGAGCATCATTGTACCGATTGTAAAGGCCACATATGTGATTGAGACTGGAGTGTTAGTTGAATAACCTGTTGATTGTACTTGTTCATTGTCTACTGTGTGATTGAAAGTGTTGCTTATGTGATTAACCAGTTGTTTGTATATAAGGGAAAAGTATTATGCATGCTTTACTGTGATATGTTTCATAAAGTGATTCATAGTAAAGGTACTGTTAAAGAAGCCATCACAGCACCGTCCTTCTCTAATGTCATTATACTTTTCAGAGGTACTACAAAAGCACAGGAAGGGAAAATGACAAATGGGAAGTCTTTAATGTCTAAATTATTTCTCAAATTCAGCAATGAGAATTAATGAAGAGCAAATTCATAAAAGTCTATAATCAAAAGTCTAAGATTTCAAAATTAACTCTTTCAAAGATCAAATTAACTAAGCTGATGTTAACATAATGTTATAGCTCTATACTTAGTATGCATGTTAACATTTGTCCATACTGTATTAGTCATCCATGCTGATAGAGCAACCTCTAAGCTATTAAACCAGTGGTTCAGTGTGCTCTGATTGGTTCAGAATAACATTAGGTTCATTTTAACACGAATGTGACCTAGCCTGACACTGCAAGCCCATAAGAAAGAAAAGTCACAAACAAGACCTACTAATTTTTTTAAGTTTTGTTTCTCCTAGTCAGGAATGAAATTAAATAGAGAGCAAATGGCTAAAATCTACAATCAAGTCTACAATCAAAAATTTGAGATTTCAAAGTTAACATTTGTTATTAAACCCAAAAGACTAAATTATCTAAGCTTTGATATTTACATTATTTTTGCATCTTTATATTCATTCTATATGTAAACAATTCTCTCATTTGTGGCTGTTTTAGACTGTATAAATACAAATGAGATCTCCTGAACCCTGAAAGAGCAACCTCTGAACATTAAAACCAGTGGTTAAGAGCTCTTGTTGGTCATAATGTTCTCCTGAGCCATTCTTAAAACAAACGTGATGCTATTGATTTCCAGCCCGATACTGCAAACCCATAAGAAAGAACAATCACAAATAAGATCTATAACTGTTTCTCCTAACAATGAATGAAATTTAATGAATTGCAAATTCTTCTTCAAAGGGTCTTCTGCTTACATCCCCTGCTTCTGAGGAAAAAAGACCCTAGTAATCTTCACATATCTTGGTTAGAGTTTCAAAAAAATCAACAATGATATTTCAAACACAGATATTTCAATGATAAACAGAACAATGTCACAAACTGTGCTCAGATTTGCTAAGATATGTCTGCAATCAAAAGTCAGATTTCAAAATAGCTCAAATTTGTTAACAAAACCTTTAAAGATAAAATGATCTGAACTGTGATATTCACATTAATTTTATTTGTGGATTTATTTATTTCACGTTAAGTGAAATGAGTCTATTTTAGTTTCTTACAGACAAAGGTGACACTTAAAAGAAACCTAACCAAGAGCTCAATTAAGCCTCCTGAGCCCTTAAAGAGGAATCCCTCTGAGCAATAAAAATTTGCCCTGGGTTACTCAGATGTGACACTGCTGATTCAAAATGACAGTGCAAAGAAACAAATGTCAAAGCGGAAAATTAAAAAAATAAAATGTTTCAGGGGTTACAGATCGCACTCAGAACTGTCAAGAAATCTTTGGCAAAAATGATCCAAAGTACTTCTCAAACCTGAATGTATTTTGGATAGGGAAAGGCAGGAATATTACAGTCTAATAAAATGGTAGCAAACTGCTGCCGGCCCCCACCATCAATCAGCGCGGCTGAATGTGGCCAGGGACCGAGGTGGTTAGGAGGTTCATTTGAAACCAGTCAGGCATTTCTGATAGACCTCCATTTCACTCTATCCATGTCTCTCTCCCTCCCCCTCTTCCTTCACTAGCTCTCCCTCTATCTCATCCTTTCTCTCTCCTCTGTGTCCTCCCTCCTTTCTCTGAAGCAGGGTCTACTACACTGTGGTGGGGCAGAGGAATGCAGACCAGTGTAATCACAACATCGTCAACTCAGAGCACTGATGTGGTCGACCCAATAATGCACCTCTAATTGAATAACTTATCCACCACACATGTCCTGTGGGGACACCCCGAGTGAAGCACGAACTGAGGCAGATGGCAGAAGCAGATCGAGCGCTCATTCATACGCTCTCACAACTCCACCACCAATCGTTTTCACTCTTTTGCTAAAGGAGGGCAGTTTTTGCTTTATTTTTTGGGAAAAGCATACATTGCACTTACAAAACGCAACAGAGTCAGAGGAAGATACAAGAGCTTGAAGATAAACCCTAGTAAGACCCCTCCTGGGCACCACTGGGTGGTCCTGCCACATTTTGCACACTAGACAAGACACTCACCCACAGAAATAAAAATCTACGGCAAACAGTGTAAACAGAAACTCGTTCAGTACTAACGAACAAACTATCAAATCCACATTAACAAAAATGCTTGGAAAATAAACAAAAAAGCATGCTATCAGATTCATGCAATACATAACTATAAAAAACACCTAACTAAATGTTTTTATGTTTTTGAAATAAGTCTCTTATACTCACCAAGGTTGCATTTATTTGATCAAAAATATAGTAAAAACTGTAAAATATTATTGCAATTTAAAAGAACTGGCTTCTATTTTAACATATTTTAAAATCCAGTTTATTTCTATGACGTCAAAGCTAAATTTTCTTTCTACTTCAATGATTCTTATATCCTGATTTGATGCTCAATTATTATTGAAAGTGAAAATGAAAAAAGTGAAGTGTGGCGGTCCATACTCAGAATTTGTGCTCTGCATTTAACCCATCCAAGTGCACACACACAGCAGAGGTGCCCGGGGATCAGTTGGGGGTTCGGTGCCTTGCTCAAGGTTTCTCACCTCAGTCGTGGGATTGAAGGTGGAGCGAGCGCCGGTTATTCAGTTCCCCCACCGTTCCTGTCAGACCTGAGACTCAAACCTGTGATCTTCGGGTTACAAGTCCGACTCTCTATCCATTAGGCCACGACTGCCCCACTGATGCTAAATTAGTAATAATGTGTTTCTATTATTATCATTATAAATGTCAAAAACCGTGATAACCGAGGACTGAAGTAATGGCTGCTGTCATCAAAGGAATAAATGACATTTTAAAATAAATTCAAACAGAAAACCTTTAATTTGTACAGATTTTTCACAATACCAGTTCTTAAGTGTTTTTACTGTACTTTTTGCCAAATAAATGCAACCTTACTAAGCATAAAAGACTAAAAAAATAAATAAACCTCCAAACTTTTGATCTGTAGCATGTACTGTATACATCTATGCAGACATATGTATAGGGGGTGGGGACTTTGAATAACATCAGGTGACAATATTATGGGACTTTTATTCCAACTTAATTCATGAACGGTAATATTTACATGGTAGCCTATGCCAAGGTAAAAGCCCAAAACATCTTAACGCCAAGGTACGATTAAAGTGCATTCATATAGTGCTAGTGTTTTGATATTCTGTGCTGAAAATGTCTTTACCTTCTGTACTGAGGGGTTGACAAGCTGCACACTAACAAACAACAAGATGTAGTTTGCTTTCTGCTGATTGTAAGTAAACATCCACTTCATCCAGTGGTTCTTGTTTGTGACTTTATTTTTGCTGTTATCGTTTTATGGTCGATTGAGAAACCGCTCCAAACAACTAAGTGGTGACTGACCCTTTCGAATGATTCGTGAACTGATTCCGGTAGTTTGACCGATTCGTTAAAAAGAACTGACTCACTGTTGAATCAGGCATCGCAAGTTCTGTTTGTAAACAGTCGACAGAAAATACGGAATTTGTTTGATGAAATATTGTGAGGGGAAATATTTCTCTCATCAGTATTTCTCCCAAACTGTTGCCTATATGTAGCCTAAATGGTGAGGAATCAGATTAATATGACTCACAAATTTATATTATTTAACACTATTTAATTTTTATTGTTTTTATTTTATTTATATACTTTGAGGAGATTGTAGGCATTTTTATGCAAGTGTAAGATGGGATTGTGTAGAGGAATAGTTTTTTGAAGGGGTACCAGGGATCAAGTTTTTGAAGGGTGGAGATTTTTAATTTACATTTATATTTATGAATTTGGTAGCCACTAAATCCAAAGTGACTTGCATTTCATTCAAGTTACACATTTACTTTTTTTTTTTTTTTTAACTGTGGAATCAAACCCATGACTCTGGCATACTATAGTGCCATGCTCTACTGTTTGAGCTACAGAAAGACCACAACAGAAAAGAGCAGCTTTAATATGCTTCTCAATTTGAATAATGTCTTTATTTATTGCCAGAGAGGGAGGGAAAAGAATCAGGAAATGTTATCCCTGTTGAAAAAAAAACGGCATATGCTGGTTAGGTATGTTTTGGAGCATGGGGGCTGTTTTGAGCTGGTTTAAGCTGGTCCTTAGTTGGTCATGAGCTAGTTATGAGCTGGTCCTGAGCAGAAGCTAGTTGCTTAGGACCAGCACATGGCCAGCTTAAACCAGCTCATAACCAGCTTTTAACTAGCTCAGGACTAATTTAAACCAGCTCAAGACCAGCTAAAGACCATGCATGCATCACAACATACCTAACAAGCATATGCTGTTTTTTTTTTGTTTTTTTTTTCAACAGAGATGAGCTACATTTGAACTCATATCACCTATACTGTATGAGCACCACAGCTCAATGTGTAAGAGCTGCTCTCTCTGTGTTCGTCTCATACTTGGAGCCCTCTATGTAGTCCATTTGTTGCAAACGCTCAAGGTGTGGCTCTCATAATCAATAGGATCCTTGTTAGAACTTGCATGGGTTCTGTCGTTGTAGGGCATTGATTTACCCTTCACATCCGATTGCACTACATTTACACAGCAGCGTGTTCAAATGAGTGCCCTGCTGCTCTCTACCAATTAGTTTCCCTGCAACTATAGCACTGCGGCAGCCAAAGGGTTCATTACCTTGAGTTTCAGTCTTCCACACGTAGCATGCAGATCTTGTGCAGTCCAGCATGCACTAGCACTTTCAGAGGAATATTGTGAACGTGGGTCTTGCCATTGAACCTAATGGGTTTGTAGTAATGAACTTTCTGAGAATGTGATTGCATAATGTGCGTTAGATTAGCATACGCTGGAACCGCAGAAGTGGACAAGGCCACTGTCTAGAGGTTGAGTCACACTGCACTCTCAAGCGCGGTCCATTGTGTCTAGTAATGCTGCTTTTTCCTAATGTGTTATTTTGTAGTGATTCATTCATTCACATTAAAAGTTCCTCTGAAGAGCTACTTTCCTAGTCAAACACTGTGCTTTGCTTTTTCATGTAACATCTGATCTCTCCCAATGTTAAGGCCGTTTTAAAAGCATGCACAAACTTAGATATAAAAGACTCCTTCATTAAAAATGCCACCTAGCTCCCTGAGTAATATTTTTAGGGCAATTAATGGATCCATTTACATGCTAATGTTAGCATGACTGGGAGGGTACTGTATTGCTACATGCATTAATGTAAGCTAAAACATCCTCGGCGCTCTCTATTGTCCTTGAAGTGGAACGCCTAATGTCCTCTGTCGTAAATACCATCATCAGAGGGGGGGGGGAAAGGGTACCAATGCATCTTGGAAGTGTAATGATTGTGCCTGGGGCCCCGGCAGTCCACTGAGAGATCAGTGAGCTATAGGACTGCAGGCAACCAGGTGGAGTAGGAAAAAAAACAGCGCGCAACAGGGGTCAGTCTCAACCTGGAATGCAATTTCAGCACACCCATCTTTAAGAGATTTAATATCTGTAAAAAGACACCCATCTTTCAGAGACTTGGTCAGGGCCCAAGGATTTTTTTTTTTTTTTTTTTTCCTTTTTGCTGGTGATGGTCAATGGTCAATCTATCTAATCTATTTGCCCTGCCAACATTTCCAGTGGCCCTACCCCAAATTAATGATAATATTTTATTTTTAGTGATTTATATTTGCTAGATAATAGATAAATAGACTTGACTATTGCAATGCTCTCTTGGCAGGTCTTCCAGCCAGTTCCATCAAACCTCTAAAATTAATCCAAAATGCCGCTGCAAGATTAATCTTTGATGAGCCGAAAAGAACGCACGTCACACCTCTGTTCATCAATTCGCACTGGCTACCAATAGCTGCTTCCTTAAAATTCAAGGCATTAATGTTTGCCTACAAAACCACCTCTGGCTCTTCACCCCTTTACCTAAATTCAGTACTTCAGACCTATGTGCTCTCTAGAAGCTTATGTTCTGCAAGTGAACGACGCATTATTGTACCATCCCAAAGAGGCACAAAATCACTTTCACTGACTTTTTCATTAACTGTTCCCATCTGGAGGAATGACCTGCCCAACTCAATCCGAGCAGCTGAGTCCTTAGCCATCTTCAAGAAATGGCTAAAAACACATCTCTTCCATCTTTTTTTTACCCTCTAACTCTAGCACTCTCTATTCTAATTCTGTTTTATCTGTCTGTCGTCTTTGTATTTATTAGTCTTCTTTGTATCTATCTGACCCTCTAACACTAGCTTTCTTTTTTTTATTCTATTTACTTGTTTTCTTTATAAAAAAAATAAATAAAAAATAAAAAACACTTGCTATGTGTACTGCATTAGGCTAACCGAGACTTGTCATATCGCTTGCATATTGTTGCTCTTTTGTTGGTTTTGATTCCTTCTATTGTCCTCGTTTGTAAGTCGCTTTGGATAAAAGTGTCTGCTAAATAACTAAATGTAATTTAATTTAAATGTAAATGTAGATAATATATTATGTTTTTGTCAAAAATGAAAGTAACGACTGATCTTTTCTTCTGTATTGTGACGTACAGTGAAAAAACATAGGACAGGGACTAAAGTCAGAACTAATTAAAAAATGATACATCTGCATGGATTATCCATTTACAGTAACATAAACATGGATTAAAAATATATAAGGTTAATTTTTATTGCATTATGATTTTAAATGTTATATTCTTTACAGTTGCTTTTGTTTATTTTTATTTATTTTGACAAACTGGAAATAACTCCAGCTAACTCCATTCACACTTTTGCTGGTATTTGCTTTCAAGACTAGTCATTCTGATAACAAATCAGCAGAATTTAAAAGTTTGCAAGGCAAAAAAAAAAAAAGTATGTATAAGCTCAATTAATGCAAAAAATAATTTTCTAACAAACAATCACTTTTCATGTTACATTTGATCTTTCCCAATGTTAAGGCCATTTTAAAACTGGAAAATATAAAACTAACTCCATATATTCATAAACATACTTTTGCTGGTATTTGCTTTACACACAATGCCAGGCATTACTAACTGGTTTGTAATTTTTAACACATTCTGTGGCAAATCAACAGAATTTGAAACAAGAATGCAAAAGTAAATGTTTACATTTGCAAGGCATAAAAATGGATACAAGCAAAATTCTTTGAGGCAACACAAAAGTACAAGTGATTGCTTCATCAAACTCTCTCACACTCTGTCACACTGGCTCTGGGTGTATGCACCATCCTTATTGTTGAGTCCCATTGGTGTTATTGATTTCATTCCTTATTGAACCTGTGCAAAAATATCTGTTAACCATTAAGCAAGTTTGATATTCAATATCAAGTCATTCAAAGTCTCTTTTAAATATCTGTTTGTACCTCAGCAATATTTCCCCACCCTGTTTGCTTGCCCTTTACACTCTGTCTCTGATTGTTACCTTTGAGCCCCCTCAAATGTTAACATTGTGTTTTAAACCACTTATTCCGATGTATTTCAACACCACTTTGAAATCTCCTGAACTGACTAAAATGCCAGTCCATTGCCTTTGAGAGGAATTGGTCCAAGTTACCCCTTTTTTTCTCTCGGATTTTAACCCTCAGTAAAGCAAACACCTTTCCTTTCTCTCCCTGGCAACCCAAACCATAGCTGGGCAAATCCAGCAAGACCTTATTTCACTGGATTCGATCCCAGCAAACAAAAGCTGCCCTGTCCACTTCATCCCCAGATGTTTTGCATTGATCTTCCTGTGGTTTTGGCAGGGTAGAGCAACTGGGATTGTTGCTCCCCTTTTCTCTTTTTTCGTTGCAGACAGAATTAGAAAACAAAGGAGAAGGAAAAGTCTGCTGGTGTTTTTGGCTCCGCGGTGCGTGTCTGCTGGGCGTAGTGTCACATTTCAGGCAGAAGTGCGACTGGCCCTGTTCACTTTACCTCACTCTCTCTTCCCCTTACCCTATCCCTCCCTACACTCCCTGATTAATAATGCAGAGTGTCTCTTTATCTAATGTTCGGCTGTAGGTGAGTGCTGCAGATGAGGAGTTTACCTGTCTGCCTTCAAGGCTCAGAGACCTGGCTGATGGCCTAATGCTGGGAGGCATGTGGAGGAAACGGACAGCAGAGAGGTACAGCAATTCATACAGTGCATAGACACTATCTGGATAGTCCAAGGCTGCCCAGAGAAAAATTTTATTGCTCAGAGATTGCTGTTTCATAACTTGGACACTTACTGGAGTTTTCCATTAAAGGAACATTTCGGGTTCAATACAAATTAATCTCAAATTAATTGCACTTGTGGCATAATTTTGATTAGCAAAAAAAATAAATAATTAAATAAATAAAAAATTATAATTTTTTGAAAGCTTATTCACAGTATTTTCTGTTAAAACCTGTGTATTATTTGAGCTCCATTCAAAAGGAGGGACAAGTCAAAATTGTTTTTTGTTGCAATCAACATTATGCCAAGAGTGCTGTTGAATGAAGATGTATTAAACCCAGAATATCCTTTTAATTCAAGTATGGTCTTTGTCTCAGACTTTTCCTCTGAAATTATTTTGGAGAAGTAAATGAAAGCAATTGAAAGCAATAAAACAAATGAAGCAATTGTTGACAGATCATAAGAATGCATAGAGCTATAAATTAATGTTAACCACATAGCCACATAGATTATTTGGTTTTGGAAAAATTTGTTGAGAATTTTATTTATTTTTTTGAAATCTCTTTGCTGATATCTTGACAAATCTGACCACTGTTGAGACACTGTTGAGATCTCATCTCTAACTCTAAACAATACTGGGGTATTTTTGCAAAACAGGCGTGCTGGAAAAATGTGCCTCTACTTATATTTTTGCAAAACTCCAAAAACATATTTATACATTCACTGAAGTTTCTAGCTAAATTTAACACTAGTGGCAGTAAAAAACAACAACAGCATTTATACCTTTTCACACATATTATGATTACAGTGGCAGATTATCAGTGAATAAAGACTTCTTTTTAAGTGTTTCATTGCATTATACTGTGTTATAACCTAAAAACCTAAAAACTTTTAGCATAGTGCATGATTTGTAAACGAATACATTTATACAACTGCATCATATAAACAGCTCCATATTCATGGTTTTTATGTCATAGTAAACTTGCTTGATAGCTCACCTGGTATGGCAATCCACATTGCTCTTTTATTGCTGCTCACTGGATATTTCACTTTGTAAATGTTGCGAAATGTACAAGAAGCAACATCATATAATTTCACAGAAATGTTGCCACAGACACATTTTTTTCCAATTAGCCTTGGTTGTATTTTTCTCAGAGAAAGAGAAGACTTAATTAAAAGTTGTTGTTTAGGCGAAACAATACAAAAATTAAATCTTTGAAGTAGGGTTTTTTTTTTATCTTAAAATACTTTCTCCTAATCCAGTTTAATATACAGGAACAACTCTAAGTAATTGATATGTTGATTTCCCCGAAAATACAGTAAAACTGACTCAACCAATGGCGTAAGGGTGTGACTGTTTGTCTGACCAATGGAATGGCACTTTGGCTCTGAATTGTTTTAGATGGACTGTAACATTTAACCATGGAATGTTAATGGCATTTGTCTTGCCCAGGGCATTGGTGAAGTGTTATGAAGCTAGCGCACACCCATTGTCTCATCCCATATAAGTTAATAAGTCCCTTTCCATCCTCTGAAATGGCAGTGAAGCGCTGAAAGAAACAGCTCAAGTGGAACAGCATGGAGCCAAGGTAAGTGCACCAGATTTACAGCTGTATATGCAAGACCGTAGAATCACACCCTCACCCACGTCATGTTTCAATAACCCTTCATGGCAGCGCTCTATAAATGGCTGTCAGCTTAACGAATCATCTGCTGCGACACAAAATATCTATGAAAACGTACACGAGCTACACCAAAAAACATCAAATCTTTGATAGATATGACTGGAACGATCACAACTGTTCATTCCATGCTTGGTGAATAGGGTTTTCAGACTCATTTAACCCAGCGCTAATATTCAGAGCTAAGTCACTAGGAGAAGCTCGTCATTTCTCCCTCTCTGCGTCAATGTGATTTTCTTTATCTGTCAGAGTGCAGCTTGCACATGGAATCTGCCCCGAGTACACGGCTGCTCCAGTGTGGGTGGAGAGTGGGCGAAGGTGCGTGGCATCTGCCACAGTCCACCGCCTGAGGAGAAATAGCAACACTTCACATTCAAACTCACTTCCACTGCAGCCTTCACATTGTTAGGCACTGGATAGATTGAAAGTGAATACTGTGTTTCAGTGAATCATTTTCTTTGGCCAGGCTTTACTCTCCACCTTCGACATTTCCTTACAGCACACATTCAGAACGGTGAAGAGGAGGTGGAGAATGGATTATAAAAGCTTCGAGCACACTATTTACACACAGAAAACAGTAGTTAGTTTGGATGAAATATTATCTTCAGGCATTCATTGATAAACGATCATTTTCAGGTTAGTTTTTGAGCTTTTAAGTGAAATAGTTTTTCCATTCTTCATTTCTTTATGATTCTTTATATATGAAAACAATATATATGGATATATCAGGAAAGAATATTTTGGAACATATTTCTGAAAGAAATGCTTTCTGTTGAGGTTACTGGATGTTACTAAGGCATCAAGTGTCATTTTCTTATATATATATATATATATATATATATATATATAATATACATACAGTGCCCTCCATAAGTATTGGAACAGTAAAGACAAAATTGCTCTGTTGTCTGTGTAGTCAAGACATTTGCAAATATGATTAAAAAATGAGTATGAGACAAAACTACAGAATGTCACATTTTATTATTAGCCGTTTCAACACATACAGTGCCCTCCATAAGTATTGGAACAGTAAAGACAAAATTGCTTTCTCTGCTGTGGAGTCAAGACATTTGCAAATATGATTAAAAAATGAATATGAGACAAAACTACAGAATGTCACATTTTATTATTAGGTCTTTCGACACATACATGTTTTACCAAATAAAAAGTACAGCACTTTTAGAGTTCATCCCAATATTTGATGTGAGCATAAGTATTGGAACAGTTGAATTTAAGGCAGATGTAAAAGATTAAAAGCTAATATTTTGTTGCAGATCCCTTGCATGCAGTCAGAGCAGTGAGTCTGCAACCCATAGACATCACCAGACTCTTGGTCTTATCCTTTGAAATGCTTTTTCTCAGCCTTTAATGCAGCCAATTCCAACTGTTGCTTGTTTTGGGGAGTTTCTGCCTTTTCTCTCCTCTTCAGCTGGTGAAATTAATGTTCAATCGGATTTAAATCTGGAGACTGATTTGGGCAATCTAAGACTTTCCATTTCTTTGCCCTTATAAATTCCTTGACTGAACTGGCAGGGTGTTTTGGGTCATTGTCCTGATGCAATATGAAGCACTTCCCAGTGAATCTGGTGGCATTTTCTTGAATATTGGTAGGCAAGATGGTTTTGTACCCTTCCAAATTCATTCTGCTACTGTCATCATACATTAAGTCATCAGTAAAGTTGAGAGGGCCTGTTCCAGAGACAGCCATGCATGCCCATGCCATGACACCACCTCCACCATGCTTTACATATGAGGCTGTATGCTTGGGATCGTTTGCAGTTCCCTTTTTTTCTCCACATTTTTGCTTTCCCATCAATTAGATAAAGGTTCATCTTTGTCTCATCGGTCCATAAACACAGTTCCAAAACTCTTCTGGCTCACCTTTGTGCTTTTTTGCAAACTCTAATCTTGCCTTTCTATTTTTGGTGCTGGTCAGAGGTTTGCATCTTGCTGTGTAGCATTGGTAATTCTGTGTCAAAGTCTCCTGAGGACAGTAGATTGTCAGAGCATCATCCCAGCTTTCTGGAAGTTGTTGGTGATTTTTACAGACACGTCTTTTAGGGTTCATTTTCACAGCTTTTATGATTTGTCTGTCATCAACTACTGTTGTTTTCTCAGCCGATCAGGTAGTTGTTGGTTGCTGGTGCTTTCCAAACTCTTGATTTCTCCATGCCCTTTGTTTTTGTTATAGCTCTAACTGACTTCCTCTTTTCTTTTATCATCGAAATTGCTTGCTTTTCTCTCAAAGTCAGCTCCCTCATCTTCATCCTGGTTTGAGTGTGTCATCATCGAATGCAAGATTCAGAATGCAGAAGTAATGGATATAACTGATACGACACATTCCCTGCTTTTAATATCTGAAGAATAAATGCAACAGAACACAGCTGATCACTTAGAAAGACCTGTGAGGCAACTGTTCCAATACTTATGCTCACATCAGATAGGGTGATGAAACTCTAAAAGTGCTGAACTTCTTAACTGGTAAAACATCTATGTGTTGAATCACCCAATAATAAAATGTGACATTCTGTAGTTTTGTCTCATATTCATCTTTTAATCATATTTGTAAATGTCTTGACTCCACAGCCAACAGAGCAATTTTGTCTTTACTTTTCCAATACTTTTGGAGGGCACTGTATATATAATCCCAATGAAATTGTGAGGTCATATACCAATTAATTTAATTTCCCAATTAAATTGTGTTTACTGGACACACTGGCAATATAAACTATACCAAAGTTTGCATGATTGAAATGATTGTTCAATAATAATAATAATAATAATAATTTGTTACATTTTATATAGCACTTTTCTGGGTACTCAAAGTGCTTTACATGAAAGGGGGGTATCTCCTCATCCACCACCAGTAATAATAATGTTATGATGCTCATTTATGACACAACAATTAGTGGAATATGGTAAACATATTATACATTAGAATGAAATATTATCACTATAATAAGTTTATTATGAAACAGTGTTGAGCTATTTTATTTTGAGTCTCAGAACTTTTTGAAAAAAAAACATAAAATGGACACCACTGTCCATTTCATAGTTGCCAAAAAAGTTGCATGGAATTAATTAAATACACTGCTTAGATTTACAAATACAAACCCCAATCTGAAAGCCAGTGACTCCACAGTGAATTTTTTGACTTGGGATACTCCCAGAAGTAACATAAATTGGTGTTTTATTCTCATTCTGGTTGGCTTCCTCCTGCCAAAACTTTCTCATAAACACACTTCCATTTTGACGTCCAGCCAGAGTCCTATTTCATAATATCCCCTTCTTCCCAATATTCATATAAATATCTGCTTATTTTCTGTCCAGATATGTTTCATTAACACTCAACCACTGTCACAAACTTACACAAACCACAAAATTTATTGTCCAGAGTTCATGTCATTACTTCAGTTTGAAGTGTCAGAGTATCATGACATGGGAGACATTTTGTTATTGCTATTCTACATTCTAATATTTATAATATAACTCTCTAGATTAGAACTAACTAGTTTTAATATTGTCTTAAATTTTATGTAGCAAACCTCTTTTGCTTTCTTTAAAACAATAGCTTTTAGCTTAGCTAATTGTTGTCTGTTGGTGTAGTTGGTAGTTTAGCTTGCTACATTTCTTGGAGTAATGTAGCTGGCTCGACACTGGTCTTGTGTTACTTTTTCATAATACTGAATCTATTTGCAGCAAGACAGACTGCACAAATCCTTTATTCTCAGGGGCATTTCTGTTATTGTTAATTAGCGCGCTATCCAAGTAGAAATCCATGAGGTTGTTTTGATTGTGCTGTCCTGTTCACTGCTTTGTGTATATCTTACCTCAGAGGTCTCATGTTTACGTCTAGCAAATCATCAATAAAAATAAATGACAGATTTAGAAAGTCACATTTTGTGGCTAGATTCATAATGTAGCTAATGCTAATTTTCATGGTCACGTAAACTCTACAAGAGGTGTGTTGTTAAATACATTTCACTGGAATTTTATGTTAATTTGTAGTGGATATTCTGTAACAGTTTATATCTGAATACTAGAAACTTTTTCATGTTAATTGGACGCCTATTACTCTGAAGCTGCTTTCAACAGCAAGAGTAGAGGAGACTAAACTACGGTCTTCTGACAAACCTTTGTGCTGTCTGGTGTGGATGCTGATGCATAACAGAAATTTCTTTTTAAAAATTAAATAAATAAAATTAGGAGAACACTTATTTCCCCCCTGCTGCTGCTGATCATGCACACAATTTCACTCAAAGTGTGCCACTGGATAAATTGACTCCACACTTGTCAAGGCATCAATTATTCAGCGGCTGAGCCTTTCAGCACCGCCATCATGTCCCTCTCATTTGATTTGGAGGACAGGAGAGGCGAACGGTGCCGAGGCGAGTCTGGCGGAGCGCGGCGGAAAGTGGCAGAGACTCCTGTCTGATTGGAGCGCGAGGACCGCCCGAGTGTTCATTAAACCCCAAAAAGTACACGCAGGCAAAGAGGACGATAACAAGACCCTTGAGCCGCTCGTACCCAGCTCTCTCACACTTCTGGAAGCCAATAAATATTCTCCTGCTCTCCCTCTTGCACAAACAGGCATGTCAAACGCAACTAACGAGTCAGCAAAATAGCCGATCCTTGTCCCTGCGGTGGGTGAGAGCCGGCTACTTTCATTTGTTCTATAATTTGGAGCTCCTGCAAAGGATTAATAGACCCCGAGTCGTTGTAAAGGGTTGAGACATGGCCCCTGTGTCCAAGAGTGACATCACAGACACAAGTTATTGTTTCCATGCAGGCTGCAAAATGAACCTTTTTGCCACACCTAATGAGAAGTAAATTGAGATTTCGCCATATTTCTTAGTGACCATGAAACTGTATTTTGAACCATTTGGGCTCAATGACAATGGAATAATTATATGTTTCGTTTCGGGGGGTTTTCAGTAACAAGCCACTGTGCCTGGCACCATAATGTAACTTTGTGAAGTAAGTTATGTCACCACTGTGAACGCATTAGGAAGAATGTGTTTCCTACAATACTTTTTGAAAGGGCCATAACACCACCACAGAATCTACAGTGCAAATTAGAGTAGTCCAGAACAGAATGAACGACTTTTATGATATGGTTCTTTTGAGTGAATCAAACACACACACGGCGAGAACAGTGTAGTCCGACTCCTGAATAAATGACTCATATGAGCCTATTCATTTTAATGATGGTTCATTGAAGTACACATAAAGCTTCTTTGAATTGATCTGCATGTTACAGTGATGGTCAGATTTTCATTAGTACTGGATTTAACCCATGTAGTTTGCAGTTTTTTAGTCAATTGATGTACTGTTATTTATATAGTATTAGGTTTTATTTTTTATATTTTCTGTTTTCATTTTATTTAAAGTTTTAGTAATTTTGTGTGCTTTTGTCATTTGTAGTAGTTTGGGGGGGGGGGGGGGGGGATATTTCTATTTAAATTGTTTGACTGATATTTCAGTTAGTTGCCAATGAAAAAAAGTTTTTATCTCAAATTTTTGTTTTGTTTCAGCTTTATTTCAGTTCACAAAATAGTTTTTTTTTTTTTTAACAATAACAACACTGAACTGGTGAGTAAATTATCTTATTATGTATGTTATACATAGATTTGGTGCTTGGCGGGTGTTACTTTTGGATCCTTCATTGTCCTTTACATTGCTGTGCTGTAACAGATCTTGAATCCCACTATTCCCTGGATTAAAGCAGAGTGAGGTCAGCATGTTGCCTTAACTCAGCCACGAAAACTCTACGGAGTGTAATATGAATAATAAAGTTGTCCCCTGAGCCACTAATATGACCTCAGGGCTGTGGTCCAAACAGTTTGCCTCAGTGTTTGGGTGTAGTCGACCCAGGGTATCCTTCAGAACCTGCAGCCACAGAAATGAAAGCTGTCTCACTGCGGTTAGTAAAATAGTTGGACAATGAGAGCATGTGGTGGCCATGACTCAAGGCAGTCTGGGTGAGCGATGGAAGTGCTGAGCTCTGGAGGACAAAGGAGAGAGAATCAGCAAGAAAACACACACTGACCTGGTTTAAATTTACATGCAACGATTTCAAGAGAAGAATTAGATGGTTTCCACTATCAAAGTATGTACATACATAGAGTAGCATTCACTAGGTAGCAGTTTTGCTTGTTGTGTAACATGATTAGTTACAAAAAATGTATGCCAACAGTAGAGTGTAATCTGTGACCAAATACTGTATCACCGCGTGTATCTCATTTTATGACTGCTGCTAAACTTAATGTGTCATTAAATGTGATTTTGTAACTTTTTATGACCTCTTGTTTTATTGTATATAATAATAAGGTTTGGTCGTGTTTAGATAAGATCGCAACTCATGCAACTGATATCTAACACATCTTTCATAGTGTCATCTCTTCAGGTTTAAGAAGTACCGAGAACAGCTGGCAGTCTCAGTTATTTGACTGCCATAATACAGTCTGAAGTCTTTATTGGATTACATAACTCTTCTGGCAACATTTGGGAGCACAAGACGTGGAACAATATTATAAGCTCTCTGATTGGTGAGTAGATCTTAATCCCCGCCCACATTCCAAAGTGACTGCTCGCTCTGAGAGCTTCACGTTTTTCCTGGCTAATTACACCACTAGCACATTCCAATATCAATATCACCATACGCTCCACATCAATAAAACATACAGTTTCTTTCTTACCTGAATCTACCCTGAGGTTTCCTTTCGCTCCTAACTCTTTCAGTTTTCATGAGTCTCTTTGCTTCATTTTAGGGGAAGGAATTTCATAGTGGTAGTCGGTAGAACAAAGTCTGAAAGCAATCTTTTGTTTCAGAGTATCTTAATTTATCAGGAGCTAGAAATTCGTCAGAGTTAGGAAAACAAAGTCTCTCATATTTTCTAAGCTCTGCCGACTCAATGCGGGGAATGGGATGGGTTTCATAAATCTCTGAGCCAAGTTCCTTTGAGTCCATTGGGGGGCCAGGCATCAGCCATGACTCAGTCTTTCAAGTGTAACTCGAGCCAGGACATCTGCATCGCTCGAGAGGAGGGTACTGAGGCGCCGATTTGGAACACTCAGCGTCGGGAATTTTGGGAAGCAGTGATGCCTATCAATGACCCACTTTGATTCAGAGATGCTTATTTGTTCTTTGTTGCCACAAGGTGTTGTTTTTGTGTTGCTGATTGTCAGTGGAGCCACTGGTTTTAAGAGGAGACAAGAAAAGCAAGCTTTCTGTCATTGTTTTCCTCGGGTGCTTCCATAGCCTGTGCTAATGTTCACAGCCAGAGGGAAGCTGTGTCTGCTGTCTGAGATATCATTATTGCAACACCTTGGTAAAAGTGGAAAATTATTACACCACTGTGCTATTAATTTATTCATTTGTTTTTCTGTCCTGAGCTTTTAGAAGACATTGGAGAGGTTTTGTGGTCCCTTAGACTCTAAACGCAGTTTGTTTAAACTCTTAAAAATAAAGATTCTTTATTGGCATCTGTGGTTCCACCTATAACATCCAGGGAATCTCTCCATTGCACTAAAGGTTTTTTGAGGTGGAATAGGTTCAACAACATTCTTCAAACTAAGAAAAATGGTTCTTTTAAGAACTATTCAATGAAAGACTCTTTTGGTAACACTATGTGGAAAAACATAATCTCTCTTCATTTAACTTCACATTTAGCATTGTACCAAAAATAAAATCTAGGGTGTTGCCAAGGTGTGGTTGCTATAGGTAGTTGTTTAACAGTGCAAGTCAAAACTCTCTATATGGCTATTTTTCCCTCTGCAGGGTGCCCAGTGCATGCATTTCCCCAGAAAAAGGACAATTTCTAATCTGGCAGCAGTGCACCACACATTCAATTGATGGGCATTGCATTCCTATGTACAGTGTGTTGCTTTGGCCACTTTATTTTTCCACTTTATTTTTGACATGAATGAAAAAAGCTGAATAAAAAGTTTCTTAAGACTCCTTGTAAAATTACATGATGTGTCTTTATTATTCAAATAACTAAAATAAATAAACTAAATTTAAATTTTAAATTTTTTAAAATAATAAATTAAATTTTTTAAGATTTTACCTAAAGCCTGGGATGCATAAATTCTGCACAGATTTTTGCCCCGATTTACAGTTTGGAGGAGTCCAATTTCACAAAAATTCTCATATTCAGACTATGATAGTTTCAGACTGTGATTACCTCCTGTTGGATTATATCAAATATGTTTGATATTTTGAACCAATATTAGAATGCTATTTTTGTCACACTAGTTTGTTTAGTGGCACAAATTTGTTGTGGTTGTAATGACTTTAAAGATATGACAATGTGATCCTCAGTCATTTAGTGTACAGCTCTGGAACCATTTTCAGCAAGTGTATGATGGAAGTTGTGTAGTTTATTCCAGCCTTAACTTGCTCAGCATGAATTTCTTCCAACTGTTGCTACACCATGATATTACCATCAAAAATGTAATTTCATGCTAATTCTCAGAAGAAAATTTTACACAAGTGCTTGCTATAACACACCTTGCAGCATCTTGCTTAGCTAAAAAAAGTTTACACTGATGTAATTGCATAAAATATGTTGTAGGCCTAATACTTAAGGTTAGGAGTTTGTTCTAGTTTGTTCTAAACTCCTAACGCTAAGTTTTTTTTTTTTTTTTTGGTCAAATGTAGCAGGATATATTTGTAACTGATGGTTCTCTTATACTAGACCTTCCAGTGGAGGCACATGTAGACAGGAAATTGCAAGCATAATCGCTCACATTTTATTGTGTCTCTCCTTTTTCTGCTAACAGTGCCCGTGTGTGTCTTTGTGCAATCCTGTCAGTGTGTGACCTCCCATGTCCTAGAGTCCTGCCACCACACCCCCCAGCTCTCAGCATGTCTATTCCACCCTAGACAGGAGCCAGGTTGCCAGAGCTACGCTACTCCCACCCATTAGCTGCAGGAATCCAACATAACCATGGTAACAAGTCTCTCACCCCAGGGGAGATGAGCAACAGAACTGAAAGACTCCATTCAATTTCCACATCCCTAGTCCACTAGGGCTGACAGCCTCTCATCGTTTGTGTTGCAGTGGGCAGGGGTATGTGCTCATTAAAAAAGCCAACACACACTCGCTCTCTCTCTGTACACAAGTCCACAGACACACACTGCCTGCCGTACATGCGCTTCGCATTATCTTCACATTAGACCGTGTCCTTCCTTACCATTTGAATGCTTGAATTGTGTCTGCCCACTTAGCCTGACGGAAGATAAGCTGTGTTTTAGGGCTGTGTTTCCACCCCCAGTATTAATGGAGTGTCAGTCTGTACACCTAAAGATGCTAGATCAATACTCTTATTCACCTTTGCTGCCCCTTCTCCTTCCTTTCTGACTCACATTTGTTGTGTTATTTGAGCGATCAAACAGTAATACGAACTGTTACGGAGAAATGAAAAATGGCCCAGTACCCACACCTGAGGCACACCGGCCTCCTTTGGAAGCATATGCCTGTCTAATCTGTGGTTATTAATCCACAGTTTATCTATTTGCAGTTAGTCACCACAATATCTAGAGACGCATCTACTCCCTCATGTGATGATGGCATTGGAGCGTGTGCTTCAAATGTACTTCAATGAATTTGTGCTGATGAGATCCAGGAAAGGTTAATGAAGCACAATGGGAAATCAGCCCTCCTCCACTAGTGCTGTGAGGAGGCTAAAAGAGTTCTCTCTAGGTGGAGTGGGAGAGAGCAGTTTCAGGTTCTCTCCAGTGAGCGATGAAGCAGCAGTGCCCACACTGCCTGAATCAAAGCCCGGCCCAGCCCCAGTGCGCAAGGAAACCATGCAGGCTTTCAATTATTAGTCAGGCTGGGGACTAGAGACTGGAAGCAAGAGGTAAGAAACTCTGCTGGCGAAACTCCATATATCAGTTACTCTACTTTTTTTAAGGCAAAATAGATGTTAGGAATAGAAAATTATAAGACAGGAGAAACGTGGACTAGTTTTAGTTTTTTTGTTTTTTTTTAGGAGAAACTTTAATGGTCAGTGCGTAGATTCTCTTGAGTATAATGCTCAGGTGAGCAACTGCTACTTAAATTTGTGTTTTGAGTGCACATTGTCAGGATTGTGGTTTTTTTTTTTTTTTTTTTTTTTTTTGACTCTTTTGAGCCGGCCCTTACAGTGAATCATTTAAAAAGACTCATAAACTCATTAACTATTACTGTGTGAATCAGTCTGACAAATCCCTCTTTGATTTAATAGTCTGTCAAGTTATAGAACAAATTCAGAGCTCTCTTTTCTTAGTCTCATTGACTTCCATTGTATTTTTTCTCCATACTATGGAAGTCAATGGGGGCCAACAACTGGTTGGTTACCCACATTCTTTAAAGTATCTTCTTTTATGTTCAACAGAGGAAAGACACTCATACAGGTTTGGAACAACTTGAGGGTGAGTAAAAAATTACAACATTTTCATTTTTAAGGTTAACTAGCCCAATTTTAATAACAATTTTACACTGGAAATGGTACTTTTTATTTTTGCTACTTATTATATCCATTAAACAGCATAATCTGGGCCCTGTTGTTAATATTTAACAATAATATTTTCATAATGTACCAAGCGTTGTAAAGATCCCTGGATAAATTACAGCAACAGCTAAGAGAAGATGTCTTTTTTAAATATAAGCAAAATGCACACTGAACGAATTGGAATTCAAATCTTGTGAACTTGTGTATCAAAATTCAACCAAGAAATGTATAACGACACTCAGTCCTACTTGGAGGGCATTTACACTTGTTTTTTTCATGATCAGATAACTATCTGCCTAAGAGTAGCACCACTTAATGCCCTATAAATCACCTCTTTCATCCTTATAAATAGTGCTTGATGGCACTGGTTCCTCCTTCAGAAACAGGAAGTAACTGGTCTGGGGTGGAGGCAGTGAGAGAGCAAAATAAAGATAAACAGAGAGAGCAAAAGATAAAGCAAGCACATGGGCTCTTAGCCAGATATGTGAAACCTAAGTGAGCCTGACCATTACGCCTCAGTGCTTTCTCTAGAAATCTCATCTGGAAAGTTCAGCATCTGTACACAGCAACTTAAATGATCTTAAAGGCCCCAAAAAGTGTGAGATATGAGGTGTTTGTGTGAGCATGACGAGATCTGCTGAGTTGTGGTGTAAGGGTGGAGGTGGTTCGTTATTGGTTAGAAGGGTGTGGTGTCAGTGCTATGAGATGTAGGTGGGTTGTGAAATTAATTGAGGGTGTGTCCATGGTTGCACTCCTTTACAATGTTGTCTGCTCAGCAGAGCTTGCGTGAGTTTGTCCACACCATAGTTGCACCTTGTTTTCAAACAGATGGGCCACTCAAAGGACTTCAAAACAGGCTTTTAACACTGCTCCTCCCAAGGCAAAGTTCAATCCAGACATGCGACGTGGGAGATGAGCAACAGTCTATCAGCAGTGGTTGGACCCATGTAGAAAGGAACAGGGCAGAACAACAAATATTTGGCAGCCATTCGCCCATCCAAAGGCACACAAGAGCAGCCCCCAGTAGAATGTTTGCTTTGCTGGTTGAGAGTGTCTCCACTCATCACACTGTTTTCACTGAGGTCACCACAGACGTCAGAAGAGTGTGGTTTTGGCCAGTTCTTTCTCTCTCTTTCTCTCTCTTCTCTCTGCCCACCACCTCACCGTTGAGGATGTATCTATGATGTCAGTGTTGCTTCACACCCATAACGCCCCTCACTGATAGTCCCCAGAGTTGACCTCCACCCTCAAAGGTTGTCAAAGCAGGATTTTTATTTTTTGCAAAGAAAACATGCTTCTTTCTCTTTTGCTTTTTTGTCTATGTAAAAGGATAATTTGATTAAAAAGGGAGTAGATAGAATCTTCCACGTCTGTCTTTTGGGATCAGGTCCCATTTGTCATGAAAACTTACCTCAGCTAGAAAATTGGTTTTCATTAGGATGAAGTCATTAAGGTTATTGTTGATGTCAGTGTAAAAACACACATGTTGCCAAGCCAACATGTATCATATGTTTCTGTCCCTAATAAACAGTGAGATTTATGACTGAGAGAATACCTATATTTTTCCCTACTTATAATCAGACCCAGACGGACTTTGTGAAATCACATTTTCTGTGCTGATTTTAGGAGGGAAATCTGAGGAATGGATTTAAATATGCTAAAATATTTTCAAAAGAGTTAAGAGCAGTGTTGGGGAGTAACTAGTTACATGTAATGCTGTTACGTAATTTAATTACAAAATAAATGTAACTGTAATCCAATAAAGTTACTGAGAAAAAATGTGTAATTAAATTACAGTTACTTATAAAAATGTTAATGATTACAAAGGGGGTTACATCTGAATATTTTCTGTAAAAATTTAGGATGTGTTGAATAATATTAATTTGTTGCTTTGCCTATTTTTGATGTGCATGATGCCTCTTAAAGACATTGGTTCTCTTGTTTGAATTTGCAGTGCCAATTAAATCAATCCACAATGCTGCTGAAAGCTTTAGGCTACAACCTGTCTGAGTTGACTAGCTGATTAATGGTTGAAAACATTCATTAGACATTTAGAAAGTAATCAAATGTAATCAGTTACATTACTTATTACATTTTAAATAGGGTAACTTGTAATCTGTAACCTATTACATTGCTAAAGTAACTTTCCCAAAGGTTAAGTGTAGTAACCATTACTCCAGTCTTTAGTCTCACATGACCCTTTAGAAATCATTTTAAGATGCTGATTTGGTGCTTGCGAAACATCTATTATTATTTTTGTTCATAGATGTAGAAAGTTCTGAAAACCAAATAAAATGCTAAATGCTTGCTTAATAAAATTAGTAACATTAAAAATGTCTTGCTACAACACAAACCTAATTTTCCTGGCCTGCAAACTTTCAGACAAGGGCTTCCCGAATCATGAAGATAGTCTTGCTTTTCTTCATTTTCTTTGTCAGCGCAAATCTCTGGCCTTGGTTTTTTTTTTTTTTTTTTTTGCAAATAAATGACTGCTATTCATATTATCTCTCTCATCATGTCTCTGCACAGGTCTACTGTCAATAAAATAACTTCTGATATAAATATCTCTAAAAGCATCATTGTGTTGGCAGCTTTGTACTGTGAAGGTGATCTGATTCCACAATGGTAACATTGTGAGAGGAAAAAACAATGAATGATTCAATTATTATATTGAGGTAGTTTTCATCAATTTACCACATTGACATAACAATTTATGCTATTTTTCCATAGTAAACTAAAATTGCTCATCCTGTGGCCCTTAAAGAGCGAGCTTCCTCAACAAAAAAAAAATAATAAAGAGATGAGCAAAATAGCTAAAAGCAGCATTTTTTTTGGAGATGTGATACATGGTGGCACAGGCAGCACCAGCTGGGAGGGGGTGTAAGCGTTGTGCAATGCCGAGGACGTGCATGGAACCTCCCTCCTCGCTCTTACCGTCCCTCCTGGACCAAACTGTGCTTTGTTCCCCTCCCAAAGGGGAAGGAGATTAATTCAGTGCTGGATCAGGTAAGCCCAGTGATTTTCCCGGGGACGTTGCAGCCGGTCTTTTGGGATTAGCTGCACGCTCGCCCGGCAGCTGGGGGATGAAAGTGGAAGTGTGGCTTGCAAATGGCCTCCAGGCAGGAAAGGAGCCTTGACAGGTACACTAGGATAAACACTGATTGCATTCAAAAAACACATTGTCTGCTGTGATACATATCAAGGAGGAATTCTCTTTGTGTTTGAGCATCTGTCTTCTGCTTCTAAAATATGCTGTGACTGTGAAATGCCCATACTGATTATCTAATGATCTGCTGCAGATTCTTGACAGATATATAAAATATATACCTAAATAAATGGACTGATGCATATCTATGTGACTATCTGTATGATGTTCCAATAGCATGCAGTGCCTGTGCATAGAAGATAGAGTATATGGCGATATTAGAGTCAGTGGAGATTGAGGAAGTGGGGACGAGCCCCTCTGGGATAGGGTTAGAATTTACCTCGCTCTCAAGGCCAGACGCGGTACACCTGCGTCTCGGTAACGCTGGCCCCCTACAGCTGTCTGCACAACCTCTGTCACCTGGCCTCTGTGTACAATTTCCAAGCACAGCAGAACCCCCAAATCCTGAGCCACCACTCTTATCAGTGCGCATGTTTGGACGTGCAATGTAGACACACAAACAAGATATTTCATAAATAGGTGTTTTTTGTACTAAAGTAACAATGAAACAGAAGTAACAGATCTTTTTTTCCGTGGTGACCTACATCCGAGTGTAACACATTATTGAAAAAAATATCAAACATGGGACTTGGTTCTATATTTGATATGTAGGCGTTGTACTCAAAAATTAATGCGAGCTTGCAGCTGATTTTTGGGGGTTTGGAGTTTAGGCGGACTAAATAAATAGAAAAGTCTATTGTTTTTCCAAGAATATTGCGTTATAACATTTTGATTACATTACAAAAGAATTAAACATATATGTTCACAATAAGACCCTATAACATGCATTTACAAAATAGGGTTAATTTTTATTTCGTGGAAATTGCACATCAAATTGCACATCATTTTGATTGGTTGGTTGATGTTTATGCGAAACTTTTAATACACGTTTTGTATAAACAGTTGTTTTAGTGTTTGAGGAGAAAATGACAGAAGGTGCTGGAAAACGCACCAGTTGGAGTGAAGGAAAGGCCATTTAATTCTTACCTTTGTAGTCTAAAAAGTTCATTCAGGACAAACTTGATATCAGTCCTTTACGTTCTTTAGTCTTTTTATATTCTTATATAGACTTGTTCTCTTTTTATTTATTATAAAAAAATAAAAGACACTACGTGTAATGCGTAAGACTAACCGAGACTTGTCACAGTACTTACATATTATTGTTCTTTTGTTGGTTTTGATTGCTTCTTTTGTCCTCATTTGTAAGTAGCTTTGGATAAAAGCGTCTGCTAAATGACTAAATGTAATGTAATGCACATATGCAAATAAGAAGGTTTACCCCAGGTTTAGAACTTTACAATGTGTGAAAGGTCACTTTATACCAGGATTAATTGTTAACCCTGGGTAAATTATGAGCTGTATGTATGAAATGTGAAACAGGATTCAGTTTACCTGGGTTTAGAAAGACCCAGCGTTAACTATCCCTTACAAAATTAACTATGGTTTACTACAAATAAAACCAAAAAACCATGGTTACTATAGTTAAACCATGTTAACCACAAATTAACCATGGTTTTGCTACACTAACCATAGATTAACCATAGTATTTGTAGTAAAACTATGGTTATACAAGTGATTATCAATATGCCAAAAAGTTGCCACAGTTATGCCACAGTTACTGCACTTTTATTATAATAAAACTATGGTTAATTTTCATAAGAGATTTCAAGTGTGAAAAACCCTAAAAGATTAGATTGCTATTTTCATTTAATCATTAAACAATTATGAGACAATGTTGAAGTCTTCAAACTGTTATTTTATCTTGTATTAAATGTAGCTCATATTTGAAAAATTACTGTGAATGCTGGAATCATTATTCCTGCACAGCGTACAGCAACAAATAAGACAAGTTAATAAATAACCACAGTAAAGCAATATACAGACTCAGCATTTGAAAAGGAATCTGATTTAAGAATGCAGGATATTGCCAAAAAAGAAAGTTCAAACAACATAAAAATAGAAGATAGCAAAATGGATCTTATTATATTTTGAAAAAGAAAATCAGTAGTGCTTACCTGTTCAAAAGTCACAGAAGGGTTGTGGGTGTTTGCTATGCCATTGCTACATGGTTGCTCAGTGGTTTTGAGTATGTTGCTTGCTATAGCCCATATGGGGCTCTGTTGGCTTTTAGCATGTTGCTATATGGTTGCCAGGGCAGTCTGGGTTGTGTTTAGTATGTTGCTGTGCAGAAGGTTCATGAAAGGTTTTTAATATGTTTAATATGATATATAACTCATGTTGCTATCTGGATGTTAAAGTATTAACGGTAGTTTTTAACATGTTGCTATGCTGTTGCTTATTGGTCAAAGTCAGTAGAGCCATCATCATTTTGTAAACCATATTAATTCAATCAAGTCTAATTATTATCATATTCTACATCCCTAATCATACCCAATAAACTTAACAACTACTGTACCTTATTAACTATTAATAACCAGCAGTAGTTTAGTAGTTTAATGAGGCAAAAGTCTATAGTTTGTTAATAACAAGAATTGAATAAACTGTGACCCAGACCACCATATGAGCAATAATGAAAGCTTGCCTTTGTTATCTTAATTGAAGTTGCCTTCTAAACCAAATTAATCAAAATACTCATTAGGGTTGATTTAAGTGATGCTGTTAGCATTAGAATGTGTGTGGAAGCTTACCAGCATCTAAATTTCCCACCTGATGAAAAGACCTCTCAAAATAATAGTTGCTTTTAAAAGCAACTTATTATTAGAGATCGACCGATATATCGATTTACCGATATTTTTCCCGATATTTAAGCATGTTACCATAATCGG
This sequence comes from Spinibarbus caldwelli, assembly GCA_039654775.1. Taxonomy (NCBI): domain Eukaryota; kingdom Metazoa; phylum Chordata; class Actinopteri; order Cypriniformes; family Cyprinidae; genus Spinibarbus; species Spinibarbus caldwelli. Next base: position 15,035,703 of record CM077233.1, read on the forward strand.
ATATCGGTTTTTTAATATCGGATTCACCGATAAACGGCGCCATCTTGTGGGTGTTTTGAGAATTGCGCGCAGGATCACCACTGCAGTGCGTCTGACGGGAGACGAGACAACAACAACGGTGTGCACAGGTAGCTACTTGATTTGCTGTAGTTAGTAAACTTTATTTAACATAACAGCCATTAATGCACAAATTAGATGTATTACATAAATGCCTGATGTGCAGTTTATATAGCTTGGTTCTAAGAAATAGAGACGAACTCACAGAGTCACGTAAAATAATCCGTCAGTCTGTCCCAATAAAGACAAAACTTTGCCTTAATTAAATAATATGCAGCCATGAATGAGCGCATGTTGGAAATAAAAGCGCTGAATTTAATTCTCTCTCTGTTGTATATGCTCATCATTAGTCTCGTGAAGCCGCTTTCATATTGCTGTTCACTCAGCGGTTGATGCTCAGGAAATGCTTCAGCACGGCCACCGCATGTAACTTTTAACAATATTCACTTGTTTAAAACACGCTAAATTATAATAACATTTACCATATAACAATTATTTCGTTAATAAACATCTAAATAAATACATCGCTATGGAAATTAATTATGTATTATCTCCGCGAGCGATCGCAATTTGAGTAGGCTATAGTTCTGTGTAAATGCATAGATAAACCGCACTGTCAGCAGGCATTTCATAATCTAGAATGACAAAAACATATTAATAATTCTGATATAACATACCAGTTGAGAAATGCAATAAAACATGATGTTTTGTTTGTTATAGTTCAATATTCCAGAGAATATTATTCAGTGAATTAACATTATCCAGTGAATTATTCTTCACTCTTTAGCCTATTAAACAGCTTATAAACCTAAAACTGTAGTTTAGGAAGTTATGACTCCTGTCCTTTATTTATTTTTTCCATTTGAAAATGAGACATTCTACATTTATTTTGCTTATTGTTAAAATCAGTGTTGCCGCTGATGCTTGTTATAAATGAGATGTTTTTATTGTTGTAATATGATTAAATTTACAACAAATATTAAGATTAAATTTAACATGAAAGACTGTTAATTTTCAACTTTTTTTTTTTTTTTTTTTTTAAGATAACTGAAAGGAGGAAAAACCAAAGTGAAGTATGGACTTACTTCACTTATTTATTTACTTTATAACAGTAAATAAATATCGGTTCTGCGTATCGGTTATCGGGTACATAAACATGCAAATAATTGGTATCGGTATCGGTTATAAAAAAATCAATATCGGTCGATCACTACTTATTATTATTATTTTTTTTCATTTTCATTTTGTACTGCTCCAAACCCTTGTCTCCTTCATCACAAACTATGTAATAAGATTCACCTTATATGGCTGGAGGAGACTGACTCTCCCTATGAAATCTAACCTCCAAAAACTGCCAGCTCCAGCTCTTCCTCCAACACTATGAGCTAATAATTTTACACAAAACCAGTTTAAACATTATTCAAAATATCTTCTTTTGTTTAAACTGGAAATCAGTTCTCACAAGAGGAGTGAAAACATACCCCAAACAAAGTGGTTTGACGGCTAGTATTTTGTAGCACTCCATCACCCTTTGACATAAGCCCCTTTATTGTGCATCTCTGGGAGGATGGACGTGGTATTAAACAAAAAGCACTGATAAGGTTGTGCAGAGGAAGTGCTCTGTGCGGCAATCCCCTACTGACTTCCACGAACCGTCCAGGCATTTCCCCTCCACAGGAAACGCCCTCACCAGGGAACACATACGGAATACTGCCTTTTGTTCATAGAGAGAGATAAGCACTGTGACAATGCTCCAAGTGTGGTATTTTTGCATCTTCTCGGCATCAAAAGGAGGTTTATCGAAACGAAGTGTGGGTAATGCGCTGTCTCCATCTCTCAGCTGGTCCTACATCTGGTCCAATGAGTCATTGTCTACTCCCTGCAGGAAAATTGGGCTTAACTTCCCATCTATCTTGTAAGACTACATATCACCACTTTCTGTGCCAAAAATTGCAATTCTTCTGATTAATGTGGTTGTGAAAGGACTGACGCTCTTTTGCATAAGCATAGACATTTATCAGGCCGAACACAATCAACCCAGACTTCCATTACACTTTCACAGGTCACCCTAACACTTCTTTATTCAAATTTGTTTTAGATAAAAGTCCTTTCTAGTTTAAACATGTATAATATGTCTAAAAAAGTAATTATGTGTAGCTTTTTATATTCTCTTTTATTGCCTGAGATGCTATCCAGTATGTTTTTAATTGTCCCTTTATAAATACTTATAAAACCTGTAATAACAAATAATTATTTTAATAAAAACCTTTGTGCGTTCAATATAAGAGATGCAATTAAACTAGATTAATTTTCTATTTTTTATACTGTAAACAACCATAACTATATATTAGTAACAGTGGTATGTGATAAATGTAACAGTAATGGAAAAACCCCCATAATATAAATAATTACATTTTATGTGTGCATATTAATGTAAGTCAATACAAAACATCCTATATCTTCAGATTATGACTATATGTACGCCCATCAAGACAAGTTGATAAGGAAAACACATAATTTAAACTCTCCAAAAATTATCCATTTGTATCAGTCATTGTTCATATTGTTGAATTATATACATAAAATACAAAAATAGTTTTAATTCTGCCTCTTATCCACACTTTAATGTGTATATATATATATATATATATATATTACTATTGAAACAGGACCAAATAATAATAATAATAATAATAATAATAATAATAAAGCAAATTCTGAAGAAATGTGTTCAAAATAATGTGTGACTAGATTTTCAATGATTTAATGTAAAAAAGGAAAAATAAATAAATGTAATAACATTTTATGTAATATAAAAATAATATTATGTAAATAAAATTATGACCCTAAATCCAAAAGTTTTTTATTTTTATTTTTTTTACTGTACATAACCTTTTTTTTTTTTTTTTTAATATCCATGTATAATGTAAATAAAACTGTTCATTCTTTTAGGAACAGATTGAAGGCTGAATTGTGCATATACAGTACCTAAAACAGCAACTGAGAATATTTATTTAATAAATTATTGTGCATTACAATTATTCCTGCTCTCCCATACCCTACTAAACCAGCAGAACTTCTTTATTTCTCCTCTGAATATGCATTAATAACAACAGGGCACATAGCGGCAACCTTTTAATTCACCACTGTCTTTCAAACATCACCTCAGAGAGCAATCAATGAAATATGCAGTCCTGTTGACTTCACTAAACCAAAAACATCTTCAGGCTGTCTTGTTGTGTTACAATGGCAACATTATAAAAGCGTGAAATGTACAACGCAAAATAGTGGTGGTATTACAAACCAATACTGGCCTTGAGATAAAGGAGAAACACAGCCAACTCTCCATGACTGGAGTCTCAGACCTGCTGTTTAACAGCCTCCAGTCAAGGGAACAACCATAGGGCTCAATTTCAAATTCAAGCACTGTTTGTAGAAGGCTCTGTTTACCGGACAGTCAAGAAAATAATGCAAACCGGCTCAAGTATGTCATCATTTTTAGGTCTTAAAGGGATTCCGGTGCCCTTGCCATTGTACACATTATTTGTGCCTCAAACAGTAATGCATAAAATTTCATATTCATACAAATGTGAGGATGAAAATCTAATGCAAGTGTGGAAATAAAAGCATAAAAACGTATGCGTAAAAGCATAAAAATGTGTAAAAGTATACACCACATTCATATCTTCCCAGCCCTGAATATTTTTATTTGACCATTATGACTGACATTTCACAGTGTTATTGGCAGATGTCCATGCATCCCATAATATCGCAAATAATCTGTCATGTAAAACACTATAAATAACTATGGCAGTTTTGATCATCATGCATCATTATTCAAGTTTATAATGAGTCTAGTTACATATAAAACTACAAAAATGTGCATTGTGATTGCCATTGTGTTGCTATGTTGTTCTGAATGCTTTGAGCACTTGCAATGTGGTTGCTAGGTGTTCTGGGTGGTTGCTAGGAGTTTGCTTACTGACCCTAGTCAACAGACTCCTCTCTCGTGACTTGTGTCCTTCCTTCAGTGTAGGTTTACAGAATGCTTACCTTGGCAAGAACAATTAATAATAACAATAATTGGAAACTGAGGTATAAAAAGTTGATTTTAATGGAGTATAGAGGACTGACAACTCAGCCAAAATCAAAAGAAACAATCAAGACATTATCAGCACACTGCACACACACTTTCAATGGTGACCAAAGATCCACTGCAAACAAAAGTGCATCCAAAATAAATGTAGTCCAACAAAACTGTGCGCTGGAGGTGTTGAGAAGTAACGGCGGCATATGACAATGGAAACGTGATGTAATGATCAACAAGTTTTGGCACATTGAACAAAGTATGAAAAAGAATGACTGATGTTTCAAATGCATCATCAGACCATTTATGTCTTTTTTTTTAAATGATAACATCCTATTTTATCATAGCATTGAGAAATATTGAAAAGTTGAACAATGTGACCTTGTTCTTGCACAATAAATAATTTCTCCCCCATCCTTCACATTGTTAAACTTTCGGGGTATTGCTAGAATGTACCTCCTCTGAACAGGTGATGTATTTGCAGCCCTTGATTAAACTTGCCCATACGTTTTCACTCTTTCAAAGATATGCAAGTCTTTTCAATTTGCAATGTCAAAGATGTATTTCTGAAAAGAAAATGATTCCAAGAAACAAATCAATATCTAAAAGAAAGTTGTTCAGTTAAAATATTCACAGCGCTGGTAACCCCCACCAAGCCAGCACTAACACTTCTTAGTGTCACTTTTTGCCATATTATGTTCACTCGAACATAGAATAGCAGAAAGAAGCTCTTGCTTACATTTAACAACACTTACATTAGAGTTTATCATCTTACTACAGTTGTGATTCATTCATTAAACTGTCAAAACGTGGCAGGTTCTGATCGGTGTACTCAAGACAAATGTAGATCATTTGAAAACAGACAAACAAGAATGAGTGTTCAAGTAGATATTCCTGTTTAGCTTCACATTCATGTGATTAGATGAGAGATCAATACAGTGTCATTTTTCTTACAATCATATTTAGCCAACATTAAGCTGAACAGGTGGTTTAACCAATGTGTCATCTGTTGTTTTTGTCCTATTAGGCTTATATGCCAAGGCCAAAATGAACTAGCATCAAATAAAACCTGTAATACAAATGCCTGATGAAAAAAAATGAATGAAATACATGATTTAGCATTTGATATCTATATAAGTTCTGACAGATTCTCATCATCATATCTTTTGTGAGCCGCTCTCCACGACAGAGGAATATTTCGACACAAGTCAAGACCCCTGCACTCTTAAACACTACAAAAATATTTGCGCAGATGTCAAGGACAGTTGGTTCGACACAAAAAACAAGTGATCATTTGAAAAGAAACCCAAGCAATGGTAAAATCCCCAAAGGATTGTGGGATTTTTTTTTTATACCCAGGTGACCATTTCACTCTGCATTTCAAAGATTGCACACACACATTTTTATGGCATAGTATCCAACACAAAGTTCTTCAGGCACACTTCTTCAATGCACACACAAAATACTGTGCAATATCGAAGATGATGCTTTGAAGACAAATTACTCTTCATGTTTTCAGACAGTGATTCGCTTGAAGTCTATGAGCTCAAACTGGGAAGTCTGGACAGCAGGACTGTTTGTAAGTTGCAGAGGAAACCCAGCAGCAGAAGGTTTCACTTCCTGCCTGCACTTTAGGTGAAGCACTTTAAGCAAAAGTTCGACCTGGTAAATATTTGGTTTCCACCAAACACCTGGTTTGGAGTGCCTGGTAAAAAAATACCTTCACAGTGAGCGTATAGTCACACGTGGACATTAATGCACTAGTTGTGCTGCTCTTTGGAAAGAATACACTTTCATTTGTTTTCAAGTTTTCTCTGCGAGGCTGCAAGGTGTCAAATTAAGCCATCAAAGGTGAAGCATGATGGGAACACAAAAGAGGAAGAAGCAGGCTAACTCCCTACTGATGTACCTATATGATGCATCAGTCAGTAGGATGGTGATTCAAGGCTTTTTGCAGGCAGTTTCTTTGGCTTTCCCGTTGGTGCTGGACTTGAGTTGGGTCATCTCCACCTCAGCCATGGCATCCGATGGCAAACTGTTACGCATGCGCTCAATGGTCTTCTGGTAGGAAACTTTCTCTTGTTCCAGAGAACGGATCAGGTGCTTCATTTTGCTCTCGCGTGAAAAGAAGCTCTCTACGCTGCTCTCCAACGTCTGCATCTTCAAACGAGCCGCCTGTTAATAAGAAAGTCAATCATGAGAATTAATGAGGGAATCTTGTGAAGAAACTATGCACAATTTTTCCATGTAACCATATACACTACTGTTGAGGTAGTTTGGGGTTGGTAAAACGTTTTAATGTTTTTGAAAGAAGTCTTGCTGCATTTATTAGATTAAAATACATTAAAAATGGTAATATTACAATTTAAAAGAAATGTTTTCTATTTTAACATATACACACAGATCCAATGGCTCAACTTATACTGTTAGTAATGGTTAGTTTTGCTTATTTTAAGCAACAGGTTGTTTTTATGAACAACGTGGAGATAAGCAAGTTGTGACGTTACGTTTACACTAATGGAGTTTCAAGGATAATTCATTCCCACATTCATAAAAACTTATGGCAGATAAATCAACAAGTTATTATCAGTTGAATTTCCATTATTTTTCATTTGAAATGTAAAACACTGAACCAAAATTCCATTTTAATATTCTTTGGTAGCAAACTGAGAATTGCATCTGTAAAGATCTTAGGTTTCAGGCTGCTTATCTTTTGCACTGTGCTGCCACACACTGGCAATAAAGGCACAAAACACTTGTCTGCTTTTCAAACCACTACTTTTGTTATGCTGTGACATTGTTATATATCTACCTGCAGTTTCTCTAGTAAGTCCATGTTCTGTTTCTTGAGCTGGGCATTAGCTTTCTCCAGTTTATCTAGCCTGTCGGAGTCCTCTGATGGTGGAGGAGCGTCTGACAGCTCATCCTGCAGGACGTGGTACTCCACTTCATACGCATGCAGCTGCTTGGAGATGTCCATCTCGATTGCCTGCAAACCACATTTCATACTGATAGTTAATTTCAGAGAATATAGCACAGGTTCATTCAAATGAAATGCTATCTGAGACTCACACACATACCTTTACATAACGTATATCCAAATATAAAGAAAAACTGTGAATTAAAAATTCTAGTCAATAAATTTTCTTTTTGTCATCTTGCTCAAGTTTATCAACAAAACAGTCTGTTGATTTTTGAAAAGCAAGTTGCACCACCTAGTGGTTAAATAGAGTGCATTCTAGTGTATTGCATACTACATAAGAAACACTGTGTGTCGCCGACAATCACATGTGAAACCATATTCAGTATGCATCAAAAAAAAAAGGTTTCAAACAGTTGTCACATGATCTCTTACTTTACAGCAGGGATGCCCAACCCTGTTCCTGGAGATCTACCTTCCTGCAGAGTTCAGCTCCAACCCTGATCAAAAACAACTGAACCAACTAATTAGGATCTGAAGGAGCACTTTATAATTAAAGACAGGTGTGTTTGATCAGGGTTGGAACTGAACTCTGCAGGAAGGTAGATCTCCAGGAACAGGATTGGGCACCCCTGCTTTACAGAATAGAATCCAGTTTGAAAAAATAATATTTAAAATTTAAGGAAGAGATGTTAAAAAATCATGGCTGATCAGTGTAAAAATAAAACTTAAATTGTTTTCAGTAACTGAAATAAAGCTGAAGGAAATACAATATAAATACTAGATAAAACTTAACTGAAACTTAAAAGGAAATTAAAATTTGACGTTTATATGTAAATGTAAATAAGTTTAAGCTGAAGTACTAAAACTGAACTAAGAAAAAAAAAATTAAAACGTACATTAGTAAAATGTTACATTATTAAAATGACTGAAACTAACTAACAATTGCTAAAAATAAAACTGAAAATATAAAAATAAGGCTAAAATATTAAATACTGTAATAGTGTATAAATAATGCTAAAATAACACTGGCTGATATTATTTATATACTTACATTAATTATATGAATATTTAAAAAATCATTTGGTCACACTGTAGACCGTTTAAAACCAGTGAAGCCAATTTTTACATTAAATACATCACATTTCATATTAAAATCTTGATATTCAAAAAACGTCCACAGTTATGTGCCAACTGCCAGAGTAACATGAGTGTGTTTAAAGTGTAAAAAGTGTCTCTCTTTTTTTTGGATGAAATAGGCCTAAATCATTTAACACAAAACCCCCAGACATGCAACAGGAAATATTTCCATTATAAATGTACCTTAGTGATAGTCTCTTCCATTTGGCTGTGAGTGAGGGTGGGGATGGTGGATTTAAGGTAGTCCACAATACTTTCAAAGCCGTCACACTCCAGTATCTCTCCCTCGTGGCTGCTCAGCAAACACAGGGCCACCTTAAAAATCACCTCCGTCCCTTGGACAAACAGGAGGTCTGCCACACAGCACACATTCATGCACAAGAGTCAAAGGCTATGCGTTGGCTACAATACTTGACTTATGTGTGAAATACATACATTTTAACACACAAGATCATTTCACCACTATCCTCAGGTTCATCCGAACCCCATCACATACATTCATTCAGATCTGAGCAAGTTAGTTAGGTAGGAAGTAAAATATACCAAATATACGGGCAACAAAGCCGAGCGGGAACTGAGAGGCGAAGAGAGTGAGAAACCAGGGCGCAGCGTACAGGCTGGGACAGATCTCGTGCTCCTCCAGGTGAGTGTACAGGTCACGGTGATAGTCGTGCAACAGTCGGGACAGCTGGTACATCTGGATCTACAGAGAGAAAGAGAAAGAAGAAAAAGTCCTCACACTTAGAGGAGTGAACTTTAAACAGGCTCAAATGTGACTGGCTGAGACAGGCTCTCTCTCACGGGATTAAACATTGACACATCTGATGATGAATAACCAGTAACAGCTGAGGAGGAAACAGTGTACAAGAGGTGGAGACGGCTGTTTGCATACCGCTTGAGCAAATGTGTGTTTAAGTCTAGTGTATTAAAAATACTCGCTGTTCTGATCTCTGTAACAAAATTAGGATGTGAAATTTAGTCACTAATAGTACATTTCTTACATTTTCATTTATGTTTCGCCAGCCAATAAAGCATTTGGTTTGAATGTTAGACTGACACCTAGGGGTGTGGATGTAGTATCAAGCAAAAACATTTCAGTTAACAACAATACCCTACCTTTAACAATACCCTATTCACCGCCATAATTATTATTAATTTACTTATTTAAAGTGTCAGATAAAAGAGGCGCTACCAAGAAAGTGAGTAGTATTGAGCTAGTCACGTGATCTAAACATGGCGATCCAAGCTTTTATAAATATTATGATGACTAAACCACACATAAACAAATGTGTAATCATTTGTTTTGCTTATTGTTCTTTTATATTAAAAATGAAAGTGTCCGACAAAAGAGGTGTGAGAAAAATTGAGTAGTATTTAGCTGGCCAAACATGTCAATCAAAGTTTTTAAGCCAGTAGGTTTACTAAAATGTACATAATATTAAACAAATGTGTCAAAAGTACTATTCATTTCATTTATTCAATCTCTTTAATTATCTAGTTTTTAATACAACAGGAAGGTAATTCATTTAACATTCAGTTCAACAAATTAACATACCCGCTCATTCCGTTAATTGTCACAAAAACCAGTCCTGCTACATTTAACAACAGGCATAATCAGATAAGCAAACATACCAGTTCTGAAAGAAAAACATGAACTAGTGAAAACTGATACTCTTACACACACAGCGCACCTGCAGAGAGATCATGTCGGGACGGTACTGTCGGCGAATGCCCAGGTCGTACATGAGGAACTTGAGAGTGTCAAAAGCCTGTTCCTCGCTCATGTGCAAAAGCAGCAAACCGGCCACAAAACTGATCCCCTGGCAGTAGCCCACCTCCGTGTCCAGCAGGGAGTAGGCCTTCAGGAGATTGTACAGAGATAGCTGTCCAGCTCCCAGCTGAGTGCTGAAATACTGGTGTGTTGGGAATGTCCGGCCTAGAAAGAATGGGAACATCTCCTCAGTAATGTGCTGGGTCAAAAATATAACAGTATTCTGATGTGCATGTGACTTAGCCACATAAACTATAAGTACTTTGGTTAGATACAGACCGAGGTCGACCAGGATGGCGTGTTGCTGTGCTGTGAGCTGTTTGAGGAGATCCTGATAAGGGGTTTCAGGGGGCTGCTGCCGCTGCGGCAGACGGTGACGCAAACGATACTGCTGAGAGAGCAGGAGCCACGCTTCACCTCGCCGACTTTTGGGGACACCTACAGAGAACACACATACAAATAAACAGAGTGAGGAACTCTAAGGGTTATTAAGAATAGCAAAACAATTTCACAAGTAAATGTAATCATCTACGATTATGTATGCACTTCTAGTGAAAAGTTTGTAGTCGGTAAGTTCTGTTTTTAAAGAAATTATGTTTCAATAGCAATGACACATTCACTTGATCAAACTGATTTTTAAAAGAAAGATTTTTACATCATTACAGAATTTTTTTCTATTTCAATGAACCAAAAAGAATCAAATAAATGCTGTTCTTTTGAACTATATATTCAAAGTATACTGAAAAAAATAGCTTCCATAAAAATATTAAGCCTATTTTGAAATTGATAAACTATTTTGAAATGTATTTTGAGCACCAAATCAGCATATAAAAATCATTTTTGAAGGATCATGTGACACTGAAGACTGGAGTAATGGCTGTTAAATTCAGCTGCCATCACAAGAATAAATTATAGTTTTAAAATATATCAACAGTAAATTATACTAGTATAAATAAAAAATAGTAGTAAACAAAAAATAAAAATCTTACTGATCCAAAATTTTTAAATGTTAGTGTACATTACAGTAAAAAACAAAAATGTATGTAGACCAAAATGTTTTTGATGGTTTTATTGATGGAAGAAAAGAGATTAAACAGTTCATACCTTGGCAGACTGCACTGTGGATCTCTTCTTTTTCCCACTGTACTTTAGTGCGGCAGGGACTGCTCAACTTCCTGTCCCAAAGGGCCTGCACCTCTTTTGAGCACTGACACACTTCCTGGTAATCCAGCTTCATTTTACGAATGTGCAATTCATCACGGCTGGCTTCAGGGAGGAAAAAAATGCTATGTTATTATGTTCTAAAAAATTCTGTGTGTCAAAATGAAATGGCATCATGTGTATCACCTGCTCTTACCATAGAGACAGATGTAGATTCCTTGTTAGTGGTTCTCAAGTGTTAAGGTGTGACCCAAAAATGTGGACAGAGGTGGAAAACGATGCTAAATGCAATTTAAAATTGCAATTAAAATTAAAATTCCTATTTTAATTAATACTGTTTCAATATGATTCATAATAAAATTCCATTCATCTGATTGTTTTAAGAACATCAAAACTTATGTTCTTAAAATATGTATAATTCATAGTAAAATATCACATTTATCACATTATTATAAAACATTTTTTTATTTGCAGTTTTCGTATTGTGTCGATTTACCGATTTACGTCTAATGTAAAATCTGGGTCCACAAGTAAAATCAGAACCACTAACCATTCATCACTGTCATCCATACAATAACTTTATCAATTTCCATTTCTAAAAACAAATAAACAGTGTTTACAAGCAATGCATGTACAATGGAAGCTTCACAGGCAAACATGCATCACTGCGAATAAACTGAAGCATGCTGCTGATATTTTGGGTTATATGCACCATAAGTTTCCATAGCAACTATAGACAAGGTTCAGAATGGCATGGCCTTTTATAGTAACCTTAACAAAGCATCATATTTGTACTATCCAAGGTAAAAGCATACATGAACATCTTTGCAGATGAACAAGAATACGATGCACTGTTAGACTCAAGGTGCAACTCCACAACTATTGTACTTGGCAGGAGGAAATTATATCCTAAAAGCCAACTGCTATTGTTTATGTACACTTGAGAACATGTAGCTTTCTGCCTCATGCTGGTTTGTATACTACATTGCAGCCAAACAATGATATCATGCCAACAACTGCTTGAAGTGCAGCCTGCTCAGGCGAGACGACAATGCCATGGCTGAATATATTCTTACCTTCTACTCAAACATGTTTATGCAGTTCGGCCCATCCAACAGCACACAAAAAAAGACAGAAAACACCAAAAGGAAAAAAAAAAGGTAGAGGAAGTGACTTGAGTCTTGTGTGTGATGCAGTTTGGCCAACAGAGGGCAATATTTCACAAAGCTTTGCTATTCCAAAGCAAAGTTGAACTGATACACAATATTAACCTTTCATAATGTGTTAAAGAGACTCAAACACTATTTAAAATAAATAAATAATAAATATTTCTGAAAGACTAAGGCTGAATATGTAGCCTAGAGGTAACAGAACTGCAAGTGCACTCTTAAAGAACGTGAACGTCATCCAGACATTCCCATCTATAATTAACTTTGCCCCAGAATGTAAAATAGAGGCAGTGGCCCTTGCCCCTCTAAAAATAAGGCCAGGGCAAAAACAACAGTCTAATCAGAGTGACGGGAGGAAACACTCCCTCTTCTGTGACTCCATAATGTCCCATAAATGCTGAACTGCTGCTCTAGGTTTTTATGCAACTGAAACCTTTATATAGTGAATTAGATTGTTTTCAAGATTCATTTTGTTATCTTTTTATAAACTGTTTATATATTAAGTTTATTTGAACAGTTTATGCATTCCTTGGGAATCAAACCCATGACACTGGGCACTGCTAGTGCCATGTTTGAGCTGCAGTAACTATTTAAAAGGATAGTTCACCTAAAAAAAAAAAAAAAATGAAATTTTGGTCATTATTTACCCACCCTCATGTCATTCCAAACATTACTGACTTCCTTTTGTGCAACACAATAAGAGATGAATCTTCAGTGTTGAAGTTTTGAAGAATCTCCAGTATTGATTTACTATTATTTATATACTCAAAATTGCCATGTCAAGATGCATTTTGGCAGGTTTGATATATATATTTATATTATAGTTATTATTTATATATCACCATTCATGTTTATTTATATAATATAAAATCTAGATCAACAATACATTTCCTTTCATGTTTGATGGAAGCTCACAGGGGTTTAGAATGAGGAAATTTTTTTTTTTTAAAAAGAAGGCTTGTCCGGTTATGAGCGAATCCAAATGAGAGGAAGCTTAAATTATAAGAGAGGGCCAGAAACACTAACCCTCCAGGCGCTGGTTCTCTTTCTCCATTCGGATGAGCAAAATCTGTTGGTGGATGGCTTTCTTCCACAGGGCCCTGTAGTCAGCTGGACTGCGCCGGCCCTTCTCTCCACCAAAGCCCTGCTCTGGGGACAGGGGACTGACCTGAGGATCTTGATCCTGGTTCAAATCCCGAGGAGAAAGTGGCAGCAGCTCTCGGCCATCCATGTGGTCTGAAAAACAGCAGATGCTCACCAAAAAGTCCAAAAGACCAAGACTTATGCTCAAATGGCATGGAATAAAAAAATTGAATGATTTCCCTGACAAAAAAATACTGTGATGGTACTATGATATTGTTGGCAAAAAAATAAAAATAAAATGTATATATATGTATATAATTTCATATAATATGTATTTATCGTTGTAAGTATTTATGTATTATTACTATTATTATTATAAAATATAATGGAAAATAGAATATACTGTATATACTATTAAATAACTATAATAATGGTATAAATTAATATTCTAATTTATACCGTACATATACTTATTTTTATTATATATATATATATATATATATATATATATATATATATATATATATATATATATATATACACACACACACACAATGTAAATATTTCTTAAATATATACATGTATGTATGTATGTATGTATGTGTGTGTGTGTGTGTGTGTGTGTGTGTGTGTGTATTTACATATACATATAAAACAAATATATAGATAAAAACAAACAGTACACACACATATATTATGTAAACACAAACTTTTATTTTGGATGCGATTTATTGTGATGAATCGATTTGACAGCCCTAATATATACCATGGTTACTCTTTCTTTTCTTGAATCTCAGTAAAAGGGAGAATTATCTTGGAAGTTCTAAAGCTTGCAGAACAATGATTTTTCCTGCAATGCTGACTATAAATAGACTGCTAGGAGAACAGGGTGTAATGTTGCACCTGTCTGTGTGTGTGTGCTAAAGCATGTACACCCACCCATGTGTTGCACAGAAGCAGAAGGTTTGTTCATGGGTGACGCCACCCTTAGGAAAATCTTCTGGCGCCAAGAAACTCTGCGTGGAGGCACCAAGGTCAAAGAATCGGTGCTACAACCTGACAGAGACCTCTTCCTGCCCTCTTCATTACCACTGCAGAGAAACAAAACAAGATATGCTTACTCAAATGAGTAGAAAAGCAACATTTTTAGGCTGTGTACTCTCAAAACAGGTGGTCAAACCAGTTATAAGCTAATAAACAACACAGATTTGTGTAACATAGAAGCAAAAGCTCATAAGCAATAACAAGTAGTGCATTTAGACAGTCATAAAAGATGTTAATTAGATTCATGCATAAAGTACATAAAACAGATTACCTGTTTTAAGGAAAGAGAAAACTATTAGGAAGTGGACAGAATGAGGAATTGCTGAAGAATGCACAAAAGAACTTTATACAAATCATTCTTTAGATCTTTTCACTACCAATCAATACAAAACATTGTCAACTTATGTACAAATTAATAAATAAATACATAAAATATATATTTTGCAATGTAACTTATTCCTGTGATGGCAAAGCCATCAGCCGCCTTTGCTCCAGTTTTCAGTGACAAATGTTCCTTCTGAAATTATTCTAATATGCTGATTTAGTGCTCAAGAAACACTTCCTTTTTATTGCCAATGTTGAAAACAGGTGTGCTGTGTAATTTTTTTGTGTGCTTAATATATCTGTGTATAAAAACCTCTTTTCCATTATATCAAACATTTTACAAAGAGTCAAAGAAGTTGAAATATCTATAAGTCAGAAACAAAATGTGCTCAAAGTCAAATCTGTTTTATCCTGCTAGTCTCTGCCTATTTTCCCTGTACCTGTCTCTTCACTTAGTTACCACAACAATAAACAAGGACACTTCAGATGTAGTTAATGAAAGTGTGAAATGGGTTTGAATGTTATGCATTAAACACTGGCTAAAGAAATGGACTAACCCAGACCGCCACACCGACAGGTGTGCTGCACATTCAATTAAAAGAGACAGCTGGTGACATTCAACACACAGAGAGAAAGACCTTCTCTCCAGTTTGTAGAAAACAGAGTAGGGCCAAGGATGTGGCATTTTAAATGTTATCTCCTCCTTTCAGAGCACTCACTGGATCATTAGAGCCCACTATGTCAAACAAATGAAGGGCGAATACACATCATTTGTCAGTGAGTCCAAGGTGGCTGTTGTTCAGATGAAGGAGCGCTCATAGTCCAAGCCACTAGTACAAAAGCCTGGTCAAACAGTATTGTCTTGTAAAGAGACCCTTGGGAGAGGGTCTATATTCCACACATGGTTTCACTGTATGTTCTCTATTCTAATACACTCGCCCTTGACAACCACTGCTATAAATTCAATTCACTGAAGGAGCTTTGTTAAGGGTCAGAGAGGGTGCAAATGGATACGTAAAACAAAACTGACAGTTTTTAGCACAAAAAATCGGTTAACCCTCAGAAAAAAATGAAATGTGTTATATGACCCCATTATCTGGACTTAGAACATAAAATGTATTTAAAGGGATAGTTCATCTGTCGTTTCTTCTACAGAACACAAAAGATGTTTTCAAAAATGTTGATAACCAAACAGTTTTCTGACTCCATTGTATATCTTCTTGCATGTTCCACAGATGAAAGTAAGTCATACAGGTTTGGAACAACATGAGGGTGCGTAAATGGTTTATCACATGATTAACTTTTTGGGTGAACTAATGACAACATCAAACCGGTGTTGTTGAAATGTACTGTAAATGTGGGTATGTGTTAACGGTTTTTTGATGTCAAACATTCAAAGATTTCTGAACGAGTTGCAGTTTAGGTTTTAATTAAAGAACTCTTAAAGGGATAGTTCACCCAAAAATGAAAATTGTGTTATTAATTACTCACCCTCATGTCGTTCCAAACCTGTAAGACCTTCATTCATTTTAGGTACACAAATGAAGACATTTTTGATGAATTCCGAGAGCTCTCTGACCCTCCCATAGACAGCAAGGATCCTAACACAATCAAGGTCCAGAAACGTAGCAAGGACATCGTTAAAATAATCCTTGTGCCATCAGTGGTTCAACCGTAAATTTTCAACAATCCGTCTCCTCCGCATCACCCTTGCGCCATTTTGGAGAGTATCACATACGGAAACAACGTATGCTGTTCTGTGTCAGCAGCACCGTACGTGGATACGTTGTTTACACTTTGATACTTTACGTATGTGATACTCTCCAAAATGGCGCCAGGGTGACACGGAGGAGATGAATTGCTGAATAAAGTCATTATTTTTGTTTTCTTTGCGCACAAAAAGTATTCTCGTAGCTTTGTAAAATTACGGTTGAACCACTGATGCCACATTAATTATTTTAACGATATTCTTACTACGTTTCTGGGCATTGATCATGTTAGGAACCTTGCTGTCTATGGGAGGGTCAGAGAGCTCTCGGAATTCATCAAAAATATTTTAATTGGTGTTCTGAAGATGAACGAAAGTCTTACAGGTATGGAACGACATAAGGGTGAGTAATTAATGACAGAATTTTCATTTTTGGGTGGACTATCCCTTTAAAGCTCAGTAATGTTGAAAACACCTTTATAAACCTGGTTTGCAGGTTTTAGCTGGTTTAAGATGTTCTCCAAGCCTGGACAGGCTAGTCCATTTCTACTCAAAACCACTCTAAAACCAGCCTGACATGCAAGCCTATTATTTCAAGCCTGCTTTGCATAAATTAATATTTGAATGTCTATATTCTGAAACATTTCTAAACTATTTACAAATAAGAAAATAAAAATTAGTTAGGTACAAACAGAAATCAAAACACCACAGATGAACTAAAGATCATTTAAATTTTTCAAACCAACCTGGCAACATTATTTAAAAATGAATTCTGAATTATTATCCAGCATAACAGCATAAATTATTCTCAAAATGAGTAAAGATTAGTAGAAAGTTCTGCAGTTTGATGCAATATTGATGATAAATGCTTTTATCATTAGTTAGTAAAGACACCAACATGCAAACAATGCATCCCTCGTGTCCAGTGGACAATGACAAAGTCCAACAATTTTGACAGGAAGAGAGAGTAAGTTACAGAAGTGGTTGTTCTTGACAGATGACAAAGTGACTGAAGCCTTTGGGTTAAGAAACAGACAGGCGCAGAGAAGGCGGCCGCCATCAGCTCGAACCTCAGGCACCCCCGGGGGAAACGGACACTGAACGGTCTGTAACCGAAGCCCCCTCTCACCTCTTAAGACTCCCGCTGTCCGACAGGGAGGCCAGTGAGCCGAGGGAGCCCTGGTAAAAGGTTTTCAGGAAAGTGGGGGTGTGGAAGGAGGATGAGAGACTGAAGTAGGACTCGCTCTCAGAGACACTGCGCACTCTCGTGTAACCAACGGTGCTGAGGGAGCCGAAACATAAAAGGCCCACAACAAATACACTTTACTTTACAGAGGTCTAAACACTGCCATGAAACCACAATCTAGAACACATGAGAGCTTCTGAGCAGATGAAAGACTCCTTCAAGGGCACAGATTTTGCCTAGGAATTAGAGATTTTTTACTGTTACTTTTTTAAATGCTGGAAAAGTAAAAATATATCATATATCAGAGTTATCAGAACTATAAAATATATTAGAGATGTACATTAAATCTGCACAACATTGGTGTTATAATGATTGTTATTTTTAATTTAGGCTACATATATACAGTGTGTGTGTATAATATATTATATATATATATATATATATATATATATATATATATTGGCATTATATATATATTGGCATTTAATTATGTATGTTCATTTCCAACTATATTTACATTTGGATTACTTTTGCTGCCATATACCCGAGGCTTAAAATCTATATAAAAACACTAATAAATGTAATTAATAAATTCAACTATTATATAATTGTAATAAATTATTTAACAGAATCTCAAAATTAAAATTAAATTTGATTTGATTTTACATTTAAAAAAAAAATTCAATTATTTTACATTTTAATATTTTTTTAAATATTAGCCATGTATCAGTTATTGCCATTTACATAAAAATAATTATCAGCTTATCGATATCAACCAGCATTATGATATATGTGCATTTCTAAACTCTGTATCTGAAGTGATTTAAAAAAAAAAAAAAAAAAGACAAATTCTCAGACTTGTTTTCAATAGTTGTAATAAAAAAGTGATAGTGTGTACAAAACACAAACTGTTTAACAAAAAAAAAAAAAATCTTAATATTATTTCGACACAATGTCCTCATTTGGGCAAATTTCTCAGAAAATGCTGATACTGGTTAAATTAAGTGCCATATAATTAATTCAACTAATTTTTAGAACAATTTGGCTGGCTCTATCATCCCATCAATAAAATGCTGATTCATTAAAATAACAAATATAGATCACAAAACGTTAAAACAATAAAAATCACATAAACATCATATCCTTTAGTTTTAGTAATATGATTTGAATTAGTGCTAAGTCCAACAAAACACACAGCCACATGCTCTCTCCACGTAAGCATTCATGCTAAAATCATTCATTTATCAGTTTATATGTATTGTATTAAACCATATTCATGATTTTGCAAATAAAATCAACAAGCTGTTTTCAGCACGCCAGCACATTGCTGCAACGTTCTGAATATCACATGACTATTGAAAAACAGATGGAAAGATATTTGACTTTATCACATGAGAGCAAACAGGAAGTGATGCATTACCTGTTCTGCAGCAGCTCTGGGGCCAAAGACTGCTGTCGGCGCAGCGGAGCTTTACAGGCCTGGGAGGAAACCTCAGTGAAGGAGATTTTCTTCTTGATGGGCGGGTGGCTGAAGGTGTGCGCCCGGCGACGGAACTGCGGGGCATCTGGGTCCTCCTCAAGGTAACTGGGTGGAGACCCAGGTGGGGAGTCACCAGGGGAGTCGCCCTGCTGGGTGAACAGAGAATGAACTGGGTCAGTGATGAGATGGACCCAACACCCTGACGCACAATACAGACAAGGTCTCCTCAAACCTTAAAATCCACAAAGTCAGCTTTTCCAAGAGTCAAACCTCAAATTCTAACCACTCGTCAGACAGAAACAAGCAATCTTCTGAGATATGCATGTACACCCTTCAAGTTTCAGACAAAGCAAAACAAGTGACTTGCTGCCAGCTACATCTAACTACTGATTCTCCACTCACCCAGCGCTTTCCCTCTCCCCGTCCAGCCTGAGTCTCGCTTCGCTTCCCCAAGCAGAAGTGGCTGTGTTGGTGGTAGCGTGACTGCACACACACTTTGTGATCTATTGTATGTTAATAGTCTGTCACAGAGCCACATCAGACACACATGAGCCGTTGGAGGTGGACCGCAGCACAATGGAGGTTTCTGACTGCTGTTTACTGTGATGGATATAGGAAGGGTCTCTCTTCCTCGCTCTGTTTCCTGTCCTTGCGCTGTGGCGGTTCCTGAACCATGCTCTGCTGTGAGTCAGTACACAGCAGGGCCAGGAAACTGGCAACGGCTGCACAACGCTCTCTCTCCTTCCACTCACACAAATCACAAACCCTGTCCACTTCCTACAGCTGCCTACAGCTAAATTTGGGAAAAAACAAATGATCCAAACAGCATAATAGTTCTCTTGGCAGGGTAACACAAAGGGAATGGGAACCTTTATACAACCTAAGTTTGATCAATTTGGGACCAGTTGGGTAAAAGTAATAGTACAAATGGATAAGAAAAGAAAAGTTAGTTCTGAGGATAAAGTAATAACTTAATTTTTTATGACTGATCATAGTTTATGGACACGACTTGGTTTGATATTTTTTGTTATAAAATGCATAATTTTTCAACTGGGGTTTGCACACAATTTGACCAATGAATTTCCATGATTTTTTCCAGTTGTTTTTGATTTTTAAAAATACTTAAAATAGACATTACTATTGATAGTTTTCACGTGACGTCACACCCTTATAGGAACGCCCACCTGGCGGGCAAAACGAAGCTTTGCTCCACTGACCACCAGTTATTTTTACGCAGATTGCATCAAGTAATAATGTAGTAAAACACAGATATTAAAAGGCGAGATTCAGTAAACACCTTATTGATGATGTATATTTTGTACAGGCAAGAAAATGAAGCCAGAATATAAACACAATGTGCAAAGTTTCACATTAAATGGCTTCCCATAGAAAACCATTAGAAGGAAAACACTGAACCATTAAGCGGATTGTGTTCATATTCCGGCCTCATCTGCTTGCCTATATAAACTATGCATTATTAATATGGTGAATACTGAATTTGATCTTTTAATATTACCGTTTTAAATATATTACAGCACTTTAAGTGTTTTTGCAATGTTTTGTCGCACTGTTTATGATTGAAATATTGCCGCGGGTGCTTAATATGGATTGCAAATGGCAAAAACTTGCATTTTGTTCAGAAATACCTTTGTTTTATTCTTTTGAGAGGTGATCTAAATATTTCCGGCTGGGAAACAGATGAAAATTGACACGCTTGTGCAGCAGTTCTATGGATGTTTTGCCCTCCAAGTCTTCGAGCCGGTCACGTGACTGAAAGCTATGAATTGTTTGGGATTAAGTTTTAAGCAGTATTTAGCCTATGAAATATTTTAGAGCTGAGCATAACTAGACAAATGATATTCACTACATAAATTTCGTGATATTCATATATGAACTTCTCTGACATTCCAGGTTTTCCATTACTTTATAAACCATGTATTTATTCTATTTTTAATTATTATTTTTTTTATTGTGATTACTTTCTTACTATCTTTTTTTTTTTTTTAGGAGAAAGTCATTTGGACAACATGGGATTGAGTAAATGACAGAATTTTCATTTTTGGGTGGATTATCCTTTTAAATCAATTATTTTCATCGCTGGTTTAGATTTACTAGATGATAATAATTCTAAGAACTGATTCACAGTACATATAGAACATGGAAGAGAGCCATGAGCAAGAAGCTGCTGGATTCTATCATGTTATTGAGAGCTGAAGTTAAAGCACGAGAGAAGGTGCTCACATTGGCAGTGCCTCTGAGGCCATGTGAGGACCCTGTGGGAAGGAAGAGCTGACTGATTTGTTTTCCATGGAGACGTGTCCAGCTTACCATCACACACACCTCACATTTCACACCCCACCGAGACAGCGAGGTACACAGGGTCAAAACAAGTCACCCCCAATAAGCAAGACCTCCTGACCAGGCTGACAAGCCAGATTCAATCATATTACACAAGCTGATGCTGAAAAACATGTAGTGTATCATAACAGAGCATTGGTATTATTTTCAGCATGCGGTGGTAATTGACACCACAGAGACATGCTTGCTGGCAGGGCAGAACTGAGACGTGATTCTTGGCAGGGAGAGAACAAGAGCTGGGGTTAAGATGACAGATCCTGGTGTTCAAGTGTTGTGTGATACTCACGCGGTCAAAACTTCCCATGCTGCCGAGACGCATTCGCATACGGTTGGCCCCCTAGAGAAGAAATACTTAATAATTAAAATATAGAAACAACAGCAACCTGCTTGAATGTCAGGATTTACATTTACACTCTTTAAAGGTATAAAACTAAATTTCTTTCATCATTTAATCAACATGTCATTCATTATTCACATACCTGTATGATTTCTGTCTTTCATGGAACACAAAAGATGATATTTTGAAAAATATTAATGCTGCTCTTTTCCATGTAACAATATCAAACAGTGACCATCGAAAAAAAAATGATCTCAGTTTGAGCTCCAATGTAGAAATTCATTCAGGTTTGGAACGACATGATTGTGAGCAAATAATGGCAGAATTTAATTTTTAGATAAACTGTTTCTTTAACTGAACACACACACACACACACACACATCTAATGGAAAATTCAGGCTTAGCTGATCTTTATCTTTACACATAGATATTGTTTTGTGAGTAAATACAGCAGATGGTTTAGTCATTATAATACTGTACACAAACAAATGTATTATTCAGTACAAGGGTGGGGTAAATGGGTCAATCCCCATTCATAGACTACTAAGACATAGACGCACAACACACACACACAGACCCTTGAGAAGATGTTCTCCAGGGAGCTTGTCAGAGAACTCCGGGCTTTGTTCTTCAACACGTCCAGTTTATTACGGCCCGCAATGGAGTTTTCAGAGGTCACTGTGCTGCCAGAAGCATTCTGCTGTCACACAAAGGTATAAAGGGAGTGAGTAAGTGAGAATGAATGTGCCATACAACTAGAGAATTTTCTGAGAGATCCGTGAAAATCGCTTTCTGCACTTGGAGACATTTCACTCAATAGATTAGAAAATGATGGAAGAAAGACCACCAAGCATCAGGGATCAAATCGTCACTCATCTAAAACAACACTGCCACAGCAAACACAAGTGAGCTTAAAGCACAGATTAAGTGCATTGGAAACCTTGCTAATTGTGTCTTATAAAAACTGTCTTTATATACAGACAGTTATGTATATAACAAATATATATATATATATATATACACACACATACAAATATCCTTGTATATATTTTTATATTTATTATTTTCATACATAATTAAATTGAAAAACAATTGTAACAAACAGCAATGCTGTGAAATATTATTTCAATAAAAATAACTGTTTTCTATTTTAATATATACAAAAATGTATTCCTGTGATGGCAAAGCTGAATTTTGTCGTATGGTCCTTTAGAAATCATTCTAATATGCTGATTTGGTGCTCATGAAACATTTTTTATTACTATCAAAGCTGAAAAGTTGTGCCATTTTATTTATTTTTATTTTTGGAAACTGATATTTCTTTCAGGATTCCTTGATGAATAGAAAGTTCAAAAGAACAGCATTTATATGAAATAGAATTTTTTTAAATGATGTCTTTACTATCACGCTTGATCAATATACACACATACATACTTTATAACATGAATAGATAATATGTATAATTATATATTATTTAATACACATTAATTACTAGCCAAACAGCCAAGCTAAGTTGTATCAACAGAAAAGGAAATTTATAACATGCACTATATAATAATAAATCATTCACAATAAGACCAGGAATATAAAGAAAGAAAGTAAATAGGGTTCATTTCGATTTCATGCCAACTTTAAAAGTAGTTAGAAATTTTTCCAAAGGCGAAGTACTTTGAGAACATACCACACACTCAGAAGGGCAGCTGCACTCATTCAGGAGCTCTATTCTAATCTATAGCTGTATTCAGATGACACTTCCAATCTGTCTTATCCAATTAGAGAGAGGTCACAGTTTCATGACTCTGCAAGGCAGCGTGGGTGGGCGAAGTAAGTGGTGCATTTATGTTGTTTTTATAGTTATGCTACCTGTGGGACCTCTCCAATATGAACATGAGACTTCTGCTTGGTCTCGCACAGCTGTCGGAGGTGAAGAATCACAAGCTCATTTTCTTCATGATCGGACGCTGGTTTCATTTTCTAATGCATGAGAAAATACAAACTAAATATGCAATAAAGAATTGAAATTCAAAGATATTAAGTTACTTTGTCTGCAAAATTTCTCCTTGTGTGCCTACCTGCACCCGCTCGAATATATTGACCTGCTCGTTGTCGCTCAGTTGGGACAGGTACTTCTGAATGGCTAGTTTCGCCCTGGGAGGATACAAGCCTGGGACATTGAGAGAGAAACACACTGGAATATTGTGCTAAATGTGGGACAAGGACATTGAGTGAGTTGATGGTAGCTGGTGCCTGTACCTTCTATTCTCTCACAGAGCTTGTGCAAGTCATGCATTGGACAAGCTTCGCACAGTTTGATTTGGTTCTTGGAGCTCTGCAGAGCTGCTGCTGTGGTAAAGGCTTGTTTCAAGGTGAGCATTACTTCATCCACCTGTGAAAAGCATTTGCAGAAAAAAAAAAAAAGTGGTCAAATACACATGTGAAAAACGTATACAGTAATAGACTTACACTGAAAATTACTATTTAATAATAAAACGTTATTTAATTTGTGAAGTTGTCTCAATTAAAATGGGACAATCTTTCTGTACATTGTGTGCAAAAACATAGGTCTAATTCTATTCATCCTCTGGGTGGCATTCACCTGGCAGAAAAATCAGCATACTGAAGGCAATATTCACAAAATAGGCAAGGGAGAGTCATTGTTTCCATTGTAGCTTAGGATAAATAATTGATCAGTGTGGGGACAATAGGTGCTGCAAGCAGGTCAGGACTCACCAGAGACTCACTAGCGCACTGGAACACATAACACACATACTGGGCTGGGCCTGACTCCACCACATACCGACAAATAAAGCCAAAGTGATCTGTCTGTTTAACACCCTGCAGGCACAAAAAACAGCATCCGTGAAAGATAAATAGCTATATGGAGCTGCAAGTCATAATGCAACACAACAACAGAGCAGCAAAATTATCCACTTTATAAAACAAAGGACTCTGGCTCCGAAATCTGATTGGATAAACATGTTCAGAACTATGACTGTGGATCAGTTGAATTTAATATTATTGCATCAAGTTCCTACATTGTGTGGCAACTGTGAACAGCTTAGAGTAAGTTAGTCTAATGAACTACTCTACTTGGCGCAAGAATCGTTTAATGTGATTATTATTGGTAATACACAGAATTGTTATTACTGAACACTGGTGTTATACAACAATGAACCCAATAAGCATTTAAAGATGTGTTTTACAGTGATTTTACCAAGTAAAATGCCTACAACCCCTTAACTATAGTAAAATAACTGCAACTCATGAAATTAAAGGGTTAGTCCAAAAATGAAAATTCTGTCATTCCTCACCCTCAAGTCGTTCCAAACCCGTAAGACCTCCGTTTATCTTCAGAACACAAATTAAGACATTTTTGATGCATCCCATAGACAGCAAGTGTCCTTACACGATCAAGGCTCAGAAACATAGCAAGGTGATCGGTAAAATAATCCTTGTGACATTAGGGGTTCAACCGTAATTTTACGAAGCTACGAGAATACTTTTTTGTGCCCAAAAGAAAACAAAATAACGACTTTATTCAACAATTTGTCTCCTCTGCGTCCCCGTAGCGCCATTTTAGAGAGTATCCACTGAACGTAAACAACGTATGCTGTTCTGTGTCAGCTCCGCCACGCGGATACGTTGTTTTCATTCCGATCAAAGCGCAAACAATGTAGAAAACATTTCTATGTTGTTTAAACTTTGATCTGAACGAAAACAAAGTATCCACATGACAGGGTGACGCGAGAAAAAATGTTGAATAAAGTCTTTTTTTTTTTTTCCTTTTGTGCACAAAAAAAGTATTCTTGTAGCTTCGTAAAATTACAGTTGAACCCCTGATGTTACATGGATTATTTTACTGATCTCCTTGCTGTTTCTGGACCTTGATCGTGTAAGGATTCTTGCTGTCTATGGAGGGTCAGAGAGCTCTCAGATTCCATCAAAAATATCTTAATTTGTGTTCCGAAGATGAACGGAGGTCTTACGGGTTTGGAACAACATGACGGTGAGTAATTAATGAAAGAATTTTCTATTTTAGGTGAACTATTCCTTTAAGTGACTTCTTGCCTTGATATTCAGATCACTTCAGTGTATATACACACACATGCAAAACATGCATTTTTTACATAAGACTACAAAACAGTAAGAAATACGTTTTTTGGTGTTTGATCTTTTTATGAGAATTTCAAAATCAAGACAAATATCCTAAGGTAAATTTGTAAAAAAAAACAAAAAAAAAAACAAATCTGGTACAAAACCTCATGTCAGTAGCTTGGTATTTGTTTTGAATAGCACTGGGTGATAACATATGGTGACATTAAATATGAGAGGGAGAAAGAGATTATCTCTAAAACCAAACAAACCTAATCCTTACACGCACACAGACCTGTGAACAGGACGAGATGTCCTTAAAATTCTTCTCCAGAACCACAGATTTAGTGTCAGGGCTGATGAGATTCACTTCAAACCGTCCAACCTGCACAAAAGAGCCATTTGAGAGCATACTTTGCTTATTAAGAAAGACAAAAAAAAAATATATCAAGCTAAATGTCCGATAAGTGATAACTCAGCATGCAGTGTATTTTGAGAGCAGCACTTGCATAAAAACAATTCTACTTATCATCAAGTTCGCAGAAGCTGCAACTGATTTCTTAACCAAATGACCGTAGAGAAACCTATCCTTGAAAAATGTTTAAAAGGAAAACGTGTGACTGCATGACTGTCATGCATACTAATTAGCAAGATTTAGTCAATGCGGTCAAAAGTTGTTTTGAACTCCATCAAGCCTCTATGCACACACTGGCAATAGAATGGCCACTGGCTAACTGGGCCATTCCACCGAATGGGTGCCATTTGCTTCCAAAACTCTTCAAAAAAAAAAAAAAAACATATTTTCTATCTTTTTTAAAGACTAAATCTAGTAATACACATATTTAACTATTCAAAATCGGTATTGGTCCATCTCAGGTAACTTTATTTAATTTTTTACACAATTTTTAAGTGGAAGGTGGATGCATTTTTCTCAGTCCTGTTACTAAAACTCTAAAGCCTTTTAAAAAGCATTTTTAAAAATATGTCAACAAATTCCTTCATTTCCCCCTCTGGCAGGTGTTTATTTTAAAGAAATTGTTGGTTTCATGGTCAAAAAAGATTCACTATTTATCTACACAAAGTGTATTTTTCTAAAGTACACAAACCCATTTTTTTCATTTTAAAGGTGACTCAAACCTCAATTTTCTATGATGCAATTTATTAAACAATGGGATAAATTATGGAACCAACTTAATGTAAAAAATAGTGGTTTAACTTTATTTTTTAAAGAAAAAACTATTTAGTAACAGGAATGAAATGGGTAACAGGAAGGAGTATCCACTATATTAGTATACAGGTTTGACTACACATGTGAGGTATTAATGCCCGCACCAATATAGTGAAAGTGTTGAACATTGATTAGTGAGCTGACCTCACTGCTAAAAAAGGCCAAATCATGTTTCTATTTAAATCTAGTGGTCTGCAGAGGTTTTTGTTAGGGGTAGAGGACGGGTTATAAGGTATAAATAACGAATAAATAAAAAAAGTATTAAATATAAATTGATATTAAAAGTAACAAACTTAACAAATAATATATTTTCAGTTTTTCTGTGGATATTGTTTTCTTATAGCGCAACTCACACTCAAACGCCATTCCATATATGAGTCTAATACATAATTGCCACAGGACAGAAATGTCAAGTACATTTTCTGTCATACTTACAGGAATGTAATATAAAACAGCAATGCAGAAACAACCATAGGTTTTCTCTGGGCAAAAGCATCGTCTCCGTGTGGATAGAAGGCCAAAACGTTGAGAAAAAGATGCATTTTCAAATTTATCTAAATTAATATTGATGTAGCCTAATATTTACATTAATAAATCTGATGACACTACTCACTCCTGTTACTTTTACTCAGTTACTATATATAAGTATAGGATATATGAGTAACAGGACTGAAAGTAACAGGATTGAGATTTTAGGATAAAATTAGCAAATACATATAATCTAGCCACATGGAGTACATGCTAATATTATGAGAATACTCAGCAAACTATAGTGATTCACCAAAGATTTGAATTTTTAAAATAAACAAGGAACATCTAAGAAATAATTTAGGTAACAGGACAGTATATTTATAATGACGCTCCCAGCCACCATTACGATATCATCAAATATACAGAAAAGAAAATAAGACCACATGCTTTCGATCATTTCATTGCCTTCAGAAAATCCAGATGTTGCAATATTATGTTGAAAATGTGTCTTGTGGAATTTTCCTAGTTTTTTAGAGGGGGGAATGTGTTAGGGTAACAGGACTGATTGAAAACCTCGGGACATGACTAAAATGTGTATTTTATCCAAAATACTATAAATTTATTTTGAAATAAATGTAAATAATAATGTAAAAATGTATTCAAAGCACAGATAGGATATGGAGGTACACACAAATACAAAATAAAAATGATTTCTGAAGGATTTTAAACATTATATTTCGTGTTAAAATGTAGCGTTAGACACTGGGGGCATGTACAAATGCTATATTTTCAGTGTTTTAGGTAGTTTTTAATAATTTTTTTAATTATATATTTTAAATTTGCAGTTAGATTAATGTGCGGGACACTTTGCTTAATAGTAAAATGTATTTTATAGCTAATTTTTATGCATGTTTGTACCTATAATGTCCTGGGGACAGAAATGGCACCCATTTGGTGGAATGGCCCACTTTTTTTTTTTTTTTGTTAACCATTTCTTTTTTTTTCTTTTTTTTTGGCTATTTAAATTTAAAACGGCTCTTCCCATGCCCCGAAATGAGATTACACATTCTTTCCTGTCAAACACTAAGGCAGAGTATTAGAACCTAGTGTGTATGCGACATGAAGCAGGACACAACATGCAGTAAAAATATTAACTTATTCTAAGCCTAACTGGTGAGTGAAATAGCCAATGGCTAAAGACGGACATTATTCAGTAGCCTAGCAAGAAATTTAGAAAGGTGCATTTGTCAGCAATTAACTCGCAATGTAGAGGGTTTTCTATTAACTTTCACTGTATAGACAAAAACAGTTGAAAGTTGGTTGGTTGACATTTTAACGCCAAGCCACCTTCCTTGACTATTTTCATGGCTGAGATACTATAAAAATAAATACTATAAAAGAGCCATTTAAAAACCCATCTAACTTCTTTTGTAGTTTGCTTTGGATAAAAACTCTAAAATGAATTAAATTTCTTCGAAAGTGAAAAACAGCTGAAAGACTTCTAATATCTATCTTTTGTATTCCGTCATGAGTAATCAAGGTTTATGAAATCACAGACTAAAAGTAAGCGTGTTTCTGCATGTAGTACCTGGAATAGCATTGTGCGATTCTTGTCAGCATCAGATGGCTGCACGTTATTGGGCGCGCTAGCGTGTCTCCTACGTGTCGACCCCTTGCCCGCCTCTCTGGGCCTTTTCTGTAGGCCACCCGCCAGGCTATTACAGCGTGTACGAATCTCCTGCTGCTCCCCAAAACCTGAGTCCTCCAAGATACATTCAGGAAAGGACCCCAGTAGGCTGCTCGTACTGGATGAGCTAGTCATGCCCAAATTCCCATTGCCCACCTCAGACAGTTCTTCCTCATTTAGGTTGGGCTCAGGTTCATCGACTTCACAAAGGGAGGAGCTTAGAAGGTCGTCACCCATAATGAATTCCACGGGGGCCTCGGTGGAGCTGCGCTGGCCATTGAGGAGCCGCAGACGCTTGCGTTCAATCTCGTGCTGGCGGAATTTGTCAATGCAGTCGTCGATCAGCGTGGAAGGGGCTTTCTTATGGTTTACGATCACTTTTCCACAGTAAAGCACTTCGAATTTCTGGGAATTGTAGAAAGACTCGTCACTCTCTTGCTTGGGCTTGCTTTCCTCCTTAAGAGCAGCCTTGGACACCTGTCTAATGCTGCTTATAACCTCAGGCACCTGGAGAACAGTTTAATACATTAGATCAACAATAAAAATACTAAATCAACACACTGAAAGGCAAACAAGGACAAAACGTCCATAAAAAGGCTCAGTTGTTATGTTAAACTTTTGCAGGGAGACATGCAGGTTGCATAATTAACTAGTTTCAGCCCCTGAGGAACAATTTAGGAGTCGGTAATACAAAGGCCAAAGCAGACTGGCAATATCAGAAAAAAAAAAACAGCTGAGGAACCTGAGCGTGCATTAAAGAAGCCAAATGGATATAAATCTATCAGACGGGCCTCCTCTCTTGTATCTGATATCACTGTTGATCAGTTAGAATGAAACCTGAAGCTAAGAAAAGCAGATCTCTGTTTTTGTATGACTGAACATCAGTAGGAATCTTTTGAAACTAGGTACATAACCTAAGGGCATAGGTTTGATTTAAACAGTGGTTGAGACTTTTTTCACTATACACACAAAACAATCAGAAATCCTATGTACTGTATATTCATGTTTTTCTTTCCAGGATCTTACACGCATGTTTCAAACAGCTGAGAAACTCAAAAAAAAAAAAAAAAAAAAAAAAAAGTCTCAAATTCACAAAGATTTGATTAATACTTTTATATGTTAAAAGGTAAGAGGTTAGTGAGTTCAATTCTTGAAAAAAATCTTAAGACATTATCAAATATTTTAGATTTTACATAAGTACATCTTATTTTTTCCCAAAATTCAAGATTTAAGACAGTGGACACTGTCCTTACTTTAAGAGGATATTAACACTTTTTTCAGAAAATTATCTTCAGGAATTTAAATTCAGCTTAATTTGTCTTCACAACAATATTGAGAAAACAGATATGAACATTCTTAAGAACATTTTGCATTTTCAAAAACATCCTTATTTTTTTTTTTTTTTTTTGGAAGAAAAGAAAATGAGTTAAGATGATAATTAATTCTAATTTGCTGTTTTGATGTGGCTCCTCAAAGAAAGGCACAGGACAATAAAGTAATTGTGATTTACAGCTGTTTGGGTTCAGAACTGAAACAGCATTTAGATAATTCCCATAAAACAACCCGTGCACAGTCACGAGCTAGACAGAATCCTTTGAAACGCTTAAGTGAACTTATTACGGGAAATAAAATACTTAATTTTACTAATTAAAACATGACATGAATTACATTCAGTAGCTTTATTAAATTTAGCTACAGCTGGGATCAATAGAAATATTGGCAGGGATTATTCAGTAGCCTCTTAACTTTGGTAGGGCCATGTCTCTACTGTTCATACTCAACTCTGCATTCATATTTTTGGGTTAAAATCTGGTGCAAATGTCAGATATACCTCAAAATATACTATGACCATGATCTTTTGTGCCTTTGCTTGGCTCAGAAATATTCTGCCACGTCTCTCCAGCTCAAGTGTATACAAGGTTATAGCAACATTAAATAAAACTGATTTATCAGCAAGACACGTCTTGTCGACAGAATAGAAAAAGGAGTCTGGTGACAGAATTGGGCCTGGTGCCAGCAAGACTGAAGGTGAAAAGAAATGAAGATCCACAGTCTTCAAACAGACACTAGGCCCACTCAGACTAGACTGGAAGAGCATGCTTGGCTAGCCTGATCTACATGACTACCACAAGCCTGGTATAAGATTCAATTCTGAGACTCTGTAAACTCTAAATCACTGTAGCTACATTAAAGAAAACAAACAGTTGAGAACATGATGCTTTAACAAGAATCTGTTAAAGCAAAAAACAGTTTCAGTCATGGTTCAAACGAAGGTGACATTTTCTTCAAAGTAAGACACACCAAGCTCTGAGACACATTAGCATGTTGCAAAGTGCACATAGAGCGCAAAGCAGTAGTGTGAACAAGAATCAAGTCGATACAAACAAATCTTCCAGGAACTAAAGCCTCATAATGGCCACAGAGTGCTTGCAACATAAAAATACAAGGCGCCATACCAAGGTCACATGGATTACTTGTTCAAGGCAGTAATAGAGAGTAAGCCAAACATAACTGCACACTGTGCAAACTGGTCTGTCTTTACAAAGATAAAGACAGGTATGTTTGTCAAATGTGCTGAAACCCATGAAAACTTTCACATTAGAGGCAAACATCTGCAAAGGACATTTGACACATAGCTTTCCCAAATAACTGGCATGGAACTACACCTATAATATAAATAATCTTTTTTATGGGTTCTCAGGCACAACAAAAACCTAACCCACCATATTACATTTCAGCACATAACTGATATTTAAGATGTGGCTTGTTGAGAAGAAGTGTGCTATTATTTTTCAAAGCAATCAGTCTTATAATTTTCACCTAGCTGACAATAAAGAGTGTGCAAAAGCATAGGAGGGACCTGAATTATAAATAGAACCAGAGACTTGAGGCCAGGAAAGTAACCATCCAGAAAACCCTATAAACCACATTATAGTCCACTCAGAATGCCTTAGCAACCGTACAGCAACACCCTGGCAACCACTCAGAACAGGCTAGCATTGTAGCAGCAAGTTTTGCATGGGCAGGCAGCACTTTTCTTTACTTTGCAATTGGTTTTATGCAGTTATTGCAAGATCTTCACAAGGAGTTTGGAGTAAAAATGATGACAACTAAGACCTTTGTGGTCCACTGCACGTCTCTCAGTAAATATGGCTCGGTTCAACGCAAACATTTCATTAAAATCCCAAGGCTAACTTGTGGAAAATCACAGTGCAGCTGGGAGAAAAGGCTCCTTGAGATCAGGAGGAAAAGCAAACAATCATTCAAGCAATGGTCTCCTGCAATGGGCTGCCTGTGTAAGCAGCACAAAGGGTGTGGCTGCTTGTTTTCAACTGACAAATGACTTATTTCCCAGGAACACTCAGAGATTTCCAAAAAGTCTCTAACTACCTAGTTTAAACAGCTTGAATAATCTGCCAAAAGCACTTTTTTTTTTATCTGATAGTGGAAAGGCAATGCATTCTAGTGCTGTTTTTAGGACACAAGCCCAGTGTGCAAGAAAAAGAGAGAAACCATTTGTCACTTTTGCAAGAAACTTCAATGACCTCACCAGAAATCAGCGACAGTGTGTCGACCTAAATGGTCTGAATTATTTAACTGCAAGATGACGCTAGAAGCGCATTTAGTCTAATGAATTATTTGCACTGAACCAAACATGCAAGGATGAAAGTAAGAGAGTGTGAATTACAAAAGCTGTAAAAACAAACATGGTTTATTATACGTTTCATCAGCGTTTCCCACCTGTTCTCTCATTTGTGAATTTCCTGCATCCAATCCTTGTCATTGCATTTGATGACAGAATATATCAGACTTAAGACACAGGTGTCCTAGCACATTAAGCACAGGTGTAGTTCATTACATTAATTATGAACATATTTTACTACTGTTTGACAATCAGAAAATGTCCAAATACTTTATCATTATTCTGAACAGCATATATATTCTTTAACGATTTAAAACAAACTGCTGTTGTGAAGCATTCTGATGTTTACAGATATATGCCACTTGGGTTTATATGATGTAACCTAATGCAATGGCATTCATACATTTTTTAAAAACATAATTGTTCAAACATTTTTGGGTTACGGTATGACACAGAGACTTGAAACCAGCTGAGCAAAATTAAGCCTCTTTGATTTACGCATCAAAGCTGTGTGGATGATTAATAGTTTAAACTGATTATTTTACATGTTCTCTTTAAACACAAAGAAATGTGATAAGAAATTCCTGCTTTTCATTAAAAATTGATGAAATTCAAATCCACTGATTAGTGCATATGACCTCCTATTTCACAAGGTTATTACTATTTTTGCTTTTGTGATTTAAAGAATGTGCAAAATTTCATCAATGTGCTGCCGTGACCTTATTCCTCATGTTTAAAGGGTTGATTTATTAGAATGCTGTTTAAAAACAAAGATATAAAATGCAAAAAGCAATGGAGGCTTCTTAAAAACTTACCAGTCAAGCCACATAAAAATAAGATTGAAAACTGAGAAAAGAGCACAGAAACATGGCTCATGTTTTAAGCAGGTTCACAATTTATTTATGAGGATTTGTTTTTTAAATGAATATTTGAAGGCAGGCTCAGTTACGAAATACTACAATGGTTGTGATTCTGCACTTTCAGTCTTGCAGGGCCCAAGGTCAAGCTTCATTCAACCTCAACTGAATTACTTACTGTAAATCAGAGGTTCTTACAGTTCCTGATGACATGGACCTCAAATTATGAAGCTCCCCGTGCAATGGAACCCCTTAGTAAAATATAAAAGCAGACACATATTTTCATGTGAAAACGCATTTACTCTATATGAAGAATTATTTTTCCAACACTGCTAAAAACTGCTGTCAAAAGAAATAAAAAATAAAGTAATCTTCTGAGATTGGACCAGTCATTAAAAATCACAAATTAACCTTGGCGGCCGCAAAAATATACTGCGCAAAATCTCTTTATTTCTCTTAAATGTCTGTGAACCCCCAGCACCCCCTAGTTTGAAACGATACCAAACACAGTTCATGCTAGTCTAAGACATAAGACATCAAGTCCTGTACTGGATGTAGACTGGCATGCCAGGAGTCAGTCATTCTAATTATGCTTACCAGGAAGATATTCAGGGAAGCTGGATAAAACAGGACACTGTACTATATTCCGAAACTCTGACTTGGAGGTCTAAGTGGGTTATATCCTGTACAACATTGATTTTGCTTCATACTTTGATGATCGCTCCAAACCGCAAAACAAACAGCCCCATTTTAAAATGCATAAACAATGAACAAAATGCATCGGAGGGACCCCAGCCATTTTTTCCTGCCCACAGCATAAACAACACACTACCGCATAATCACAGATAATGCTTTCCTTTCATTTCTATCAGTAAAATGAGGCCAGGCATCTGCGTGCACATATCATTATGAAAGGAAACATAACCTTACTTTGTTGCCCTTACACTGGGTGTTCTATTCCATGCTGAAGGTGGAGTTATAAATAAGGGACCAGTGGGTTCCCCCACAGCATTTGAACTATATATTGTATATATTGAACTATATACAAAGTTGAACTGTCACTCCGCAGGCATCTGGAAAGGATTGATTGGGCTGCATTAGGAGGAGGAGATATTTATATGGCGAAATGCCAGCAGAGTCTCTGAACACTGGACAGACTATAGTGCACGGTAGCACTTCGAAATGAGCCAGCAGCCATCTTAAGACATGAGCTAAGACACATTCCTCATGGACCATCTAGCACGTGTTGCTATCCAGCCAGTTTTTCTTGCATAACACATGATGGTGATGTATGTTGCCTCTGGAGCTCAACGTGCACTCACACGACACCCAAAACTTTCCCTTCCTCACATTCACTTCTAAACACTTTTACCTCTGAGATTGTACAACAATAGTACAAATAGCATTAATAAAGTAGCAAGTGCAAAGAAAGGGATTACTTTTCAACTAAAATTCACAGAGCAACAAAATTATATGCTTGTAAATGTGTAATAAAATGCATAGCAAATCATTGCATATACACACGTGTATGTTTAAATCCATGTTTCACTCAGACCAACAAAGTGCATTGAACAGGCGTCTCAAATATAGCTCAGCAGCAGACTAACATTAGGTTCACGTTACAACTAATCTCTAATCAATACCATGAAACCGAGAACTCAGATGTAAGTGCAGTGCATCAAGGTTGTTATTATTGTTTCAAGGCAGTATGACAGCTAGCGAGCAGAGGAGCGGGAGGGGGGATTTCAATATTCTAAGTGTGTACTGTCTAGCTGATCTGATTAATCCTTCCTCTGCGTGTGCCAGGAGAGAGCTGACCCATCTTTACATGATGCTCTGTAAATCTAATTCCTCTGGAGCAACGGTGCCCTACATCCTGGCATTTATCCAACTGACAAAGACTTGTCAATCATACAGCAGACTAAACGTCAGGGTGCATTGGCACAGGCATCGTGAAAGTTTATGTTTGTAAATTATAAAATTGCATTACAAAAATGAGGGGGTTCAAAGGAATGAAGTTTACTTTTTTCCTAATACAGTATGTGTTATATATAAGGATAGATAGATAGATAGATAGATAGATAGATAGATAGATCTCCATATATATCACCAAGCCACGTAGCACACTTCTATTTTAGTCAATGTACCATGTGGCCCTCTAAAAAATAATTGTAAAAAATAATGATAGTAATTTGCTCCTAGGTCATGGTGCAGGGTATAGATAGATAGATAGATAGATAGATAGATAGATAATTGACTAAGTCAAAAAAAGTGTGAATATCGTTAAAAAGAAAAATTAATAAATGGGGTCATTAAATAATATACAAAATATTTAAGAATACATAACCATTTAAGTTGCAAAAAAGTGTTAATATCGGTGAAAAACGTAACGTCGATGTTGTCATTTATCTGTAGAGCGGATACCGATAACCACTTAACCTCTAAACCAAATCTCAGAAAAGATTGATTTATAAACTTTAACCACTGTGTTTTCGATCAATATATTTAACAGATAAAACACTTAACAGTTGAATGAGAGGCCATATCGGCTACATACCTGGTTTGGATCACATGCTTTGAACACATGGCATGCCATCTCAGACTCGGGGTTATCGGGTTGACTTCTGATAAGGTAGGCAAAATAAGATAAGTCATGGCTATTGTGGATAAACCTGGATATAAACTGTGCTTTGTGCTCGAATATGAACACGGACGGGTTGCTGCTGTTTGCGGGCACGCAGCGGATCAGAGGGGGCGAGAGATACAGCTGAACTTCTCTGGCCTGTGCGGGACCGGAGTCGTTCTTCTCACTTTTCCTCCGGATCTCCGCCAGCAGCCAGGGCAGCATGGGCAGCGTGGTCCGCCTGTCCAGAGACGACCAGCCCATGTACCGGAGCGCAAACCTTCTGTCTGCCTTTTGATTACTGTCATTATTCCCTTTGCCATCCTGTCCCTCCATCTCTCCAAGGGCTCCGGGACAAAGACTTTAGTTGCTTTATGCAACAACTCAGTGCCTTTATACCACTAAATGCATAAATACATACATGCACGGGTCAGTATTGTGTGAAAGCAGCTGGAAACATCACTCACGCTTTAGTCAAAAGCGCGCTAGGATCGTGTGTCCTGGAGAGCTTAAGTACAATAATAATGGCTTTTAAGATGCAGCGATGATTTTAGCTTTTGTTCCAAGGTCAGATCACTGTTTAAAGATGAAAACATCCATTCAAAGGGTCTGAGGGCTCGAATAATCCGTATATGAAGTTGGGCGATTCGCGTGAGTGTATCAATACACTGCTGCTTGAAGGAGGCGCGTTTTATTCCTGCAGATTTCTCGAGTCCCAGCGCCTCGGATTGTGGACACCGCAGCGGACAGACGCCTCCTGCGTGAAGTTGCAGATCAGCTGGAGTCCTTTAAAGTCGTTGAACATCACTTTTCAGTCGTTATTGTGTCATTTAACGGCGTTGGAGAACAGAGTGCTGTTGTTCCAGGAGGAGTGGCC
Source organism: Spinibarbus caldwelli (assembly GCA_039654775.1). Classification (NCBI taxonomy): domain Eukaryota; kingdom Metazoa; phylum Chordata; class Actinopteri; order Cypriniformes; family Cyprinidae; genus Spinibarbus; species Spinibarbus caldwelli. The sequence continues at coordinate 15,073,006 of CM077233.1, forward strand.
GCAGCAGCCATAGGAGAGGCGTTCACATGAGCGTGTGTGTGTGTGGATCTCTGGCTCCCCTGTCTTAAGGAAACACACGGTACTGGCCTGACTGAGGAAAGCAAGTCAATTCAAATTGAGTTAAACGTTTTAGAGCTAGTTCTCACACTTTTTACTCCAATGAAAATTTAATATTTTTGAAAGTCAGCTTCTTTTTATACACCGTTCATGGACTGACTTTTTGTGACAACATACCCCGGTTGTGAAAATGGATCTATAGTATATTTTATATATCTAAAGTATATAAAATCATGTATATACACACACACACATATATATATGTGTGTGTGTGTGTATGTATATATACAGGTGCATCTCAATAAATTAGAATGTCGTGGAAAAGTTCATTTATTTCAGTAATTCAACTCAAATTGTGAAACTCGTGTATTAAATAAATTCAATGCACACAGACTGAAGTAGTTTAAGTCTTTGGTTCTTTTAATTGTGATGATTTTGGCTCACATTTAACAAAAACCCACCAATTCACTATCTCAACAAATTAGAATATGGTGACATGCCAATCAGCTAATCAACTCAAAACACCTGCAAAGGTTTCCTGAGCCTTCAAAATGGTCTCTCAGATTGGTTCACTAGGCTACACAATCATGGGGAAGACTGCTGATCTGACAGTTGTCCAGAAGACAATCATTGACACCCTTCACGAGGAGGGTAAGCCACAAACATTCATTGCCAAAGATGCTGGCTGTTCACAGAGTGCTGTATCCAAGTATGTTAACAGAAAGTTGAGTGGAAGGAAAAAGTGTGGAAGAAAAAGATGCACAACCAACCGAGAGAACCGCAGCCTTATGAGGATTGTCAAGAAAAATCAATTCAAGAATTTGGGTGAACTTCACAAGGAATGGACTGAGGCTGGGGTCAAGGCATCAAGAGCCACCACACACAGACGTGTCAAGGAATTTGGCTACAGTTGTTGTATTCCTCTTGTGTGTCTTACCTGGGCTAAGGAGAAGAAGAACTGGACTGTTGCCCAGTGGTCCAAAGTCCTCTTTTCAGATGAGAGCAAGTTTTGTATTTCATCTGGAAACCAAGGTCCTAGAGCCTGGAGGAAGGGTGGAGAAGCTCATAGCCCAAGTTGCTTGAAGTCCAGTGTTAAGTTTCCACAGTCTGTGATGATTTGGGGTGCAATGTCATCTGTTGGTGTTGGTCCATTGTGTTTTTTGAAAACCAAAGTCACTGCACCCGTTTACCAAGAAATTTTGGAGCACTTCATGCTTCCTTCTGCTGACCAGCTTTTTAAAGATGCTGATTTCATTTTCCAGCAGGATTTGGCACCTGCCCACACTGCCAAAAGCACCAAAAGTTGGTTAAATGACCATGGTGTTGGTGTGCTTGATTGGCCAGCAAACTCACCAGACCTGAACCCCATAGAGAATCTATGGGGTATTGTCAAGAGGAAAATGAGAAACAAGAGAACAAAAAATGCAAAAAATACATACCACCTCAGCAGTGCCACAAACTGATCACCTCCATGCCACGCCGAATTGAGGCAGTAATTAAAGCAAAAGGAGCCCCTACCAAGTATTGAGTACATATACAGTAAATGAACATACTTTCCAGAAGGCCAACAATTCACTAAAAATGTTTTTTTATGAAGTTATTATATAAGTTTTTATACTTCTTATGAAGTATTCTAATTTGTTGAGATAGTGAATTGGTGGGTTTTTGTTAAATGTGAGCCAAAATCATCACAATTAAAAGAACCAAAGACTTAAACTACTTCAGTCTGGGTGCATTGAATTTATTTAATACACGAGTTTCACAATTTGAATTGAATTACTGAAATAAATGAACTTTTCCACTACATTCTAATTTATTGAGATGCACCTGTGTGTATATATATATATATATATATATATATATACACATATATAAGAAAATTGGTCTTCTGCCTCTTGTGTTACGACCGGCCCCAGTCTCCCAATATATAATATACTAATTTTATTTAAACTTAAACCAAACATGGAATATGAACACAAAATACAGTCAACATTGCACTCAGTCCAGACACTTTACTGTGGACAAAGCATTCTTTACATTTCTAGCAAGTAAAGGGTGAGGTTCAGGGTGTGTTTAGGGTGAACACACTTGTAAAATTCTAAGTGAATTCAAAGGTATCCTATGCATGTGAAGATGAATTTGAGCAATATTTTTCAGTAATATTAAATATTGGATGTGTAGGGTTTTTTTTTTTGTTTGTTTGTTTGTTTTTTGTTTGTTATTTATTTATTTGATTTTTTTGCAAGTATAGTGAACTGGAAACACATCACTCTACTGCCACGTTTTTATAAATAATTGTAACCTACTGCACACACACAAAAAAAAGAATACTCAACGGTGCCCTCTGCTGTTTCTCAACGTTATAATGGATTTTGATGGAATATACTGTACAATGTACATATTTCGAATCAAATACTAACATACTTCATATTAAGTAGTATAGTAGTAGTATAAAGTAGTAGCAGTCTATAGAAATAGTAGCACTGTAGAAATAGTAAGAGTAGTATGCTATTCAGAAGTACATAACCTGGGTGCTGCCATCATGAGTTCTCATTTAAAGAGACAATTCTTTTCAAGCTGTAAATGTCATGTGATCAGTTACTCTTGTAGAAAACCTGACAGCAGAGAAAGAAAACCATGTTATTTAACGCTCTTAAGAGCTTTTTTTAATAATAAAAAATAAACTTGCTTTTATAAAGATCTACCAGCAGAAGCAGCCAGCCAAACAGTGACCTCTGGATTTCAATCCAGTTTATTAGTCAAACTGGAGGTCAAGCACATTGTATTGTGGAATACAACATACTGCACAGAGTACGCAATACACATACTATATTGTATACTGCAGATACATCTTCTGTCATTTCAACTTATGTAACCTTAAGTTAATTCTTGTTAATATCTTTTTATTAAATACAACATTTGACAAATTTGAAAAGTGTTTACATTTTTTATTTTACTTTTTTATAAACAAAATACAAAATATTGATTCGCTGAATATTTTTATTAATGAAAAAGTGTTTTCCACTCTAAAGAAATTCATGTTCTTGAGCATCTCATAAGTGTTATTTGTTATTTGAAAGTGGAAAAACAATTAGAAGTGGGGCACTGAAGACAATTATGAAGCTCGATAATAATGACAAATGGAAATTTATGATGATCCACAGAGTGAAAAAAACAAGAAATCTGACATTTTCTAACATAATACCATTATTTATTATGATAAAGTAAGAATTTTAACCTTGTAGCTACTATAACAGTAGAATAAAAATAAAAGCTCAGTGCAAAATTCAACAAATTTACATTGTTAAATTGTTAAATACTGTACTTGTATGTAAATATTTGGTCATAGACAAAATGGTTTACAATCACTGCTGTAAAAATCACTTGCAGAAAAATATTAAACCGTCTCTAAAACAGAGGCCATTTCCTTGAACTGCCTGTAGAAGTTCTGAGGGACAAAATAACAGAAAGAGAACGATTACTTGCAGCAGTTCAGACAGTTGAATGAAATGAGGAAAATGCATTCTTCCATACCTGAAACTGCTGAACTGTCATCTCAAAGGATTTATATGACATCTCTCCTGATGTGTCCACAATCTTCATCAGAACAGAGATGAACGGGGAGCTGAGGGACCGGAAGGTATCTGAGCTCACTGCCATTCCAAGCTTCCACTGGATGTCTACAAGCTAAGCGTGAAGAAGATTTGATATCAACAACCTGACTGAGAACAGTGGTTGACCTATGTTTACACTATAAGCAAGAATCATGTGACACACCTGTCCAATACTAGCCATTGTCAGGACCTCCTGATGTGCATGCAGAAGAGCACCATGTTCAGTCCAAAGCTGGTGCACCAACTGTAGAGTTGGTTTGGACCATTTGCTGCTGCATTCAGTCAATTTACCGACCAAGACATCCGCACTGAGATTGCTCTTTGCAGCTAACCTGATTACATAAACATTTTTCATAAAATCAAATGCAGCAGACACATATCAAACGAGACAAACTGACAGGCTCCATGTGTATGAGATGTGTATGCAAAGGGGATTTGAAAAAAGTCTTTTTAATTCCCGAACATACACATAAATGACAGTCTGTAGTTAGAAAGATAATACTGTACCTAAAATAGTATGTCATCAGTTTTATAATATCTTGAACAGCTTTCTGATCAAGGTTTATCCCAACTCTTTGAAATTTCTGTTAGGGAAATGAAGCATTGTAAAGACAGAGAAAAGCAGGTACATGCATGCAAGCTTAATTTATAGTATATTAACAGGGCTGTAGATTTGTGAACTTACATCACAGGTTTCAATCAAATCTACTGCTCTGTTCTGATCCTGAAGATGAACCAGGATTGACTGAAGCTGGAAAATGAGAAGACGAGCGTCAGAACAGTCAATACAACACTTAAAATAGGACATTCACTACATAACTACTATAATAATATGTCAGTATGATCTGTGACATGTTGCATTTTTTAAGCACATACTTGTAATGATTTTCTTCCCATTGTACATGGCCAGACCATGTAATTACACATCTTACCGTTTCTGCAAACAACTCTATGGGGAGTTTTTCTAATTTTTCGACCACACCATCCACACCTGCAATAAAAAATAAAAATAAAAAAAAAAGAACAAGAAAAAAAGGAAAAATGTCACAGCTTATCAGAATTATATCATTGGTCATAACATAATGCTTGGTCATATCGATATATTATGTTCTGTGCAGAAAAGCACCCAGTATTATACTGCATATGATTTCTGTAAAAATACATATTAACATCTGTATATAAGGTTAATCTTTACTTTAACAGAACGGGACTTAAAACACGTTGCTGCTTTGCTCTTTACATTTGCAAGAAAATAGTAACAAATTCTAGTGATGTGAAGTTCAACACCGAGGCTTCGACGCTTGCACAAAGTCCTTTTTAAGGAAAGTCCGTTCACTCGGCCGCCGTATCTGCAACGCCTCCGGGCATCTCAAACAAGACCAAGTCCTATCTAAATGAATGGGGGAATCCTGAAAACTCAAAAACGGCTCGCTGAAGTCGCGCTTAAATTACATATTTCAAATCAGCAATAAAATCTGAAATGAACTGCCCCATGAATGTTGTTTCTTATGCTCAAATAGCGTTTAAAAAGCTTATTTTTCAGGTTAGACATATGCACATGCGTAGCTCCAACGCGCTTATGACTGCGCATGCGCAGCTGCTGGTCCAGGTTTCTATGGGAACCGGAGCTTCTAACGGCCGCTGCATAATGCTCACAAATCTGTGTTTTTATAACAGTAAAAGCTTTTTTAGTGTAGTCGCACATTTATCTTGAGTCATTTTTATCAAAAAGACTGATTAAATCATATATATGCCCACTTTATTTTTGGTATTTAATATGTTTATGGTTTATGATTTATTGACTTTTCAGCATTAATACAGGTACCCCAAAGACGTTTAGGGGACTGAATTATTTTGCTGGTACAATAAAATGTCAATACCAATTTACTTCATATTAAAATACAAAAACTAAAAAAAGAAAGAAATGTTGAACTTGTTGAACTTTATTCATTAACAGATGGCGCTGTATTAAGCAGTATATAAAAAGTGTTTCTGTTGCTCATAAAAACTTTTATATTTGACAAATATTGCATTTAATTAACTTTATCTGTGATAAGTGTATGAAAACACCGTGAGAGCGTGACATCTCCGCTTTTAATCCCGCCCCCGACTGCAAGCGGCTGCTCTCGCCAGCCGTGACAGACTAGTGTAGTGCATCTCGAACACACCTACTGACTTTACCAATCAGCGATTGGCTCTTTCATTTAGAGGGCGGGACTATCCCGCCATATTGCGCGTTGCACTTTCTCCCATTCATAAGTATAGGAGTGAACTGTCTTCGTATTTCTATAGTCTTTGGCTTGTATCAAAAAAACGAAACCTCTCACAGTGAAGCACTGTTTGGCCACAAGATGTCATTAGTGTGCAATGTGTTGAAAAGCTTCGAGTAATGAACCTTTTTATGATGCAGCTGAGAGGAAAGCCTCGGTGCTTCGAAGAGCTTCATTTCACCATCACTAACAAATTCTACTCACCAGTTGACATATCCAGTCCTAGCATCTTCGACAACTATCGCAATATTTACTATAAGACTAGTGCATTCACCAAATGTTAAAAAGGAGCCTTTAAATAAGAGATTGTTTCGAAAACATCGATCGATTAGTTTAGTCCAGTACTGTTTCTTCGATTTTATGGCGGGTAGCCCCAACGTTAAGTTGCATTATCGCCACCTACTGTATTGGAGTGTGGACCAGAGTTTACCCACTTCATTTATATATATATATATATAAAAAACACACACCTCTAAATTCTCTTAATCAGCTCTGTTCTCTTGAGATAAAGAAATAAACCCTCTAATCCATAAGTAAATATATTTTTAAGCTTTAATTCATCCATTCCCACTTTTCGAAGTTCATTTTTCATTATTTCTCGTTCATTAGTATACTTTTGACAAACACAAATAACATGTTGTACTGATTCCTCTACTCCACAGCGCTCACATAATCCTGTTGGATGTTTATTTATTATTTTTACGGTTTTATTCAGCATAGTATGTCCAACCCTTAATCTTGTTAGAATATTTTCCTCTTTGGTGCTTCTTTTAGTTACCCTCACTATTCCTACTTCTCCTTGTATTTCATAAAGTTGACGTCCTGTATTTACTGTATCCCATTTATGTTGCCACTCCTTCGTGGTATACTGCTTTTGCTTCATATTTACTAAGTGAGATATTCATGACCTCCTCATTTTCCAAAGCATGTTTTGCTAAACTATCAACATTTTCATTACCTTTTATCCCCCTATGAGATGGTATCCACATAAATATTATCATGATGTTCATATTCTTAAATCTATACAGATTTTCATATATCTCATTTACTATATCCTGTCTACTGTGAGATGTGAATGATTGCAATGACTTTAATGGCGAACATGAATCCGTACAAAGTATATCCTTTTGGATTTGAGTCTCTTCTATCCACTGTAGTGCTGTTGCTATTGCCTTCATCTCTACTGTGTATACTGATAAATGATCTGATGTTCTCCTATTAACAGAAATGTTTAAGGATGGAATACTGAAAGCAAAACCTGTTCTCCCTGTATTAGGATCTTTAGATCCGTCAGTATATACTGGGACAAATGCCTGATATACAGTTTTTAGTCTATCTTCAACAACAGCTACAATGTTTTCAGATTCTTTCATTAACTCTAGCATATAAAAGTACTGCAGGAAACAACCAAGGTGGAGTTATTGATAACGGTACTGTAGGAATGTATCTTTCTGACTTAAAATCATTGTCACTATTCCATGCAAAACACTTCTGTTTAGACCTTTCCTTTTCCGAGCACGGAAGGAGTACCTTTACTGTTGGATGGCGGTCTTCTGAATGACCTTGAAGATTTACCCAGTAGTTCATCGTTAACTGCTTTCTTCTGATTTGTAACGGCATTTCAGCCACTTCAACCTGAAGAGCAGATACAGAAGTCGTTTTAAAAGCACCACAACAAAGTCTCAAAGCTTGAGCTTGTATCACATCCAGCTTCTTCAATAAAGTTTTTTTTCTGCTGAGTCATAAACAATACTTCCATAATCTAACACTGATCTATATAAATACTTTTCATTGCAGCTCTACTCGCTCCCCACTCTGATCCTCTTAGACATCTCATCACATTTAAAATCTTTTTACATTTAGTGTCAATCTTTTGAATATGTTCATTCCATGTTAATTTTGCATCAAACCACACACCCAGAAACTTAAAAACTTTAACTTGGCCAATAGTTTGTCCATACATCTTAATCTCTGTGTCAATGCCTCTTTTCTGAGTGAACATTATTGTTTTTGTTTTATCTACTGAAAACCTGAATCCCCATGCATATGACCATTTTTCTACTACTTCAATTGCCTCTTGTATTTTTCCTGTAATATGATTTATATTCTTTCTCCGTTTCCACCATGCCCCGTCATCAGCAAACAATGAACGCTCAATGTCTCCTTGGACTTGAGAAAATACATCATTTATCATAATTGAAAAGAGTATTGGACTTATGATGCTGCCCTGGAGGGAACCATTTTCTACCATATATCTTCCAGATAATTTAATTTATAACTCTTCATAACTCTCATATTGGGACATGAGAAAACATACCTGACTCATCGGCAGTTTGAGGATCTACAGACCATCGCACAATAATAAAAACAGATCTCGGGGTATTATCTTTCACAGGTAAGACTGAACAGTTGTTTCTGGATGTTTTTTGGTCATTTTTAGCATTATGTTGACAGCTTAATTAGCCACCAGTATCACTAAAGCAGTGAAAGCTGAGACTTTATAAGAAATCAAAGTTTAAATTAATTCTTAAGTTTTAACTTATATTGTAGTTTATATCATAAAGTAAATTGTGTTATGAGCACAATATGTACAGTGAGCACTTTGACAAGACCTGTCAGACTGTCAGGATTAGAGATGGAGCTAAAAGCATCTCTCTTTAATTTCACTACTCATTTACAAAGAGTAAGTTTATCATCACTAGATTATAAGGATTTGATAGATTATCATAAAACTGTGGACTGATTATACGTATTTTTCATTTTCAGCCAGTTGCAAACAGGACAACACAAGCCTCAAAGAAATCTGAAGAAAGCCTGTTTTCTGCATTTCCAAGAGACTAAACCTCCACAGCCTAATGTTGTATTTGTACTAGTTAAAGCCCAGAACTTCCCTGAATGAATGGCCAGAATGACCCTGATCATATTCAAACCACGCTCGCTCTCTGTCTCTCAATCTCTGCCAGGGTCAGATATTAACTTTTCCATTGTGGGGCAATATTTGCCCCCGGAATAGACTTTCAGGAGCATTGTTTACCTTTGTAAGGGCAATTTTTATAACAATATTATGTAATATAATTACCTTATTAAATGTTTCTGTCGTTTTTGTCAAATATTTAAATATAACCAGTTTCTTCAATCACAATACTATAGACTACATTTAAAATTATTTACACAGTCTGTTTAATGCTGATCATGTACTGTATGAGTATTTACACAAAAACTGTGTAATGTAAATAGCCTAGAAAGGAAAAACACAGGAACTCCTTAGTGAGTGAAGCTGCAATATCATGACAAAATCATTGTTGATTATTGCTCTTGATGTTGTAATAATGATTATTAATTTTGATTAAAATAAAGTTTAATAGAAAGGGGGGGGGGGGGGGGGGCATCTCATATTCTGGTCTGTGTTAAACATAACTATACTTTTTGTCAAGCTTTTTCAAGTTGTTTACCGCAGACCTTATTTTACTCATTAATTAAAAAAAAAAAAAAACGTTATAGAATATAGGAAAATCTTGAGGGAAGCAGTGGAGAATTAGTCTTTATTAGTCAGGTTTTGACGTCACAACTAAGCCACTCTATTCCCAGGGAAAGCTAGAACTGAAAACTGAAATAAAATGTCCTTGAGCTGCAGATATATATATATATATATATATAATCCTCTGAATCAATCTCAGCTTATTTTATGTTTTACTTAAGGAACACATTAATTAAATACAATTTGGAATTGACAACCATCCTTTATGGATCTTGTAAAACTCACAGTTACAGTGGTAAACTAATATGCACTGATACAGCGCACAGTAAAAATATAGTAAAAGTGATATGTAATATTAAAAAGTATATGTAGTACAAGTTGTAATAAAGTGAATAATATAAAAAGCGAATACAACAGCACAATAACAGAAGTGATATAATAAATTCATGATAGCACAAATTATGTGTAATACCATAATAAATAAATGAATAACAAAAGAATACAGAATAGACAACAATGAAGAATAAATTAATAGTAAATTATAAAGTAAATTAAATAATCGTGAAAAGTACAGTTTTAGAATGGTATCTGTGTAATAATTATTAAACAAAGTAAGACATAACTAATGAGAAGCAAAAAATTGTGGTCATGAATTCCAAATTGTGTTTAATTAATGAGCTCCTTGAGTATAATATATATATATATATATATATATATATATATATATATATATATATATATATATATATATATATATATATATATATATATATACACAGTACTGTGCAAAAGTCTTAGGCCGCTAGTATTTTCACCAACAAAAAATGGTTTTAAGTCAGTTATTTCTATCTTTTGCTGTAGTATGTCAGTAGGAAATATCAGTTTACATTTCCAAACATTATTTTTGCCATTAATTGTAATAATCCAGTGAGATTTTTGTTTGCACAAGGAGTCTGACAACAGCCTTATACTTATATATATATATATAATCAGTCCACAGTTTTATGATAAGCTATGAAATCCTTATAATCTAGTGATGATAAACTTACTCTTTGTAAATAAGTAACGTTAGTGAGGTTAAAGAGAGATGCTTTAGCTCCATCTCTAATCCTGACAGTCTGACATTGTCATTTCAAAGTGCTCACTGTACATATTGTGCTCATAACACAATTTACTTTATGATATAAACTACAATATAAGTTTAAACTTAATAAGAATTCATTTAAACTTTGATTTCTTATAAAGTCTCAGCTTTCACTGCTTTAGCGATATCGCTAGTTATTAATCGTCTGACACTGGAGGCTAATTAAGCTGTCAACATAATGCTAAAAATGACCAAAAAAACATCCAGAAACAACTGTTCAGTCTTACCTGTGAAAGATAATACCCCGAGATCTGTTTTTATTATTGTGCGACGGTCTGTAGATGTCCAAACTGCTGATGAGTCAGGTATGTTTTCTCATGTCCCGACATGAGAGTTATGAAGAGTTGCCCGGATCAATATGGCGGCGCCGTTAACCTGCGGTCGAGCGGCCAATGAGGCGTCTATGTATTTATTATGTCTATGAGAGTCACGCCTCTGGAGGTTTTGTATCGTCGCGGGTTTATTCATGTCAAGGATGGCTGTGCAAACGGAGAGAGGAATCCCACTCAGTGCGGTATGAATATTTAATACCGGTACATTTCTTTGTCTGATATGTGTAATTAACGCGTGGTAGTAAACACCGTGCTAATAGACATGTAATGGTAATAGATATATTGAAAAGTTTACACGTAACGTTAATAACTTCTCACACTGTTAGCATGTCATTGACGGGCTGACGAACTATATGTCATCTTAAATAAACTATGTGCTTTCTATATATATATATATATATATATATATATATATATATATATACATATATATTCACAGTGTATTGAAAACGGTATATGATCATTTAATGTCAGAATCATGCATTCTGTTTTGCTGTGACGTATGTGTTCGTCGTCCTATCAGAAAGGCTCAAAAACAAGATATTATTTTCAGTTTCGTTTCTCTGTCAAAGGGAACTGCCTAATCCAGCATAAATCCAGTTATGTATTCGTTTCATCCTAAGGACGCGACGCTCGCGTGTCTTCAAACTTTTTACGCTAATAGTCCATCAGCCCCTTTATTGTGATCTGTAAATTAGCTCACCCTTAAAGGGATACTTCACCCCAAAATGAAAATTTTGTCATTAATCACTTACATGTCGTTCCAAACCCGTAAAAGCTTCGTTTGTCTTCAGAACACAATTTAAGATATTTTGGATGAAAACCGGGAGGCTTGTGACTGTCCCATTGACTGCTAAGTAAATTACACTGTCAAGGCATAGAAAAGTATAAAAAAAAACATCGTCAAAATAGTCCATCTGCCATCAGTGGTTCAATCTGAATTTTATGAAGCGACGAGAATACCTTTTGTACAAAAAAGAAAATAAAAATAACGACATTTATTCAACAAAATTCAACGCAAAGTGCGTACGCTATTCTCTGTCATCAGTAACGCATGGATACGCGGTTTCCGTTCAAATCAAAGCGCAAATAAATGTACAATACGTATCCATGCGTTACTGATCATACTTTTCTATGCCTTGACAGTGTAATTTCTTAGCAGTCAATGGGACAGTCACAAGCCTCCCGGTTTTCATACAAAATATCTTAAATTGTGTTCTGAAGACGAACGAAGTTTTTACGAGTTTGGAACGACATGTAAGTGATTAATGACAAAATTTTAATTTGGGGTGAAGTATCCCTTTAAAAATAGCTAGCTAAGAAACAGCACCGCAGTAAAGATAGTTTGCGGTTTGATATTCAGATTTCTTTTGCCTATAAATACGCATGCGCTGTCATAGACATGCAAATAATACCTAATATCATTCTCCATGATTTGTGAATTCAGGTGACGCTGTCCTCTGGGCCGAAATTGTTGTTTTGTTTTTTTTTTTTTCGTAGCTTCTCTTAATTTTATAATGCCTACTGCTCCAGTGTCCAACTTTTGGAGCAGTAGGCATTATCAAATTAAGAGTCGCTACGAAAGAAACCCCAATTTTGGCCCAGAGGACAGCGTCAACTGAATTCACAAATCATGGAGAATGATATTAGGGATTATTTGCATGTCTATGACAGCGCATGCGTATTTATAGCCAAAAGAAATCTGAATATCAAACCGCAAACTATCTTTACTGCGGTAGAAACAGCGGCTCCAATTGGGCAAAATGGAATGATAAACTAACACTCTTCAAACTTTGTGTTTTCATAGTCCAGTACATTATCTGTCAGACCCCGGTGTCAGTTATAACTCTTTAAATAGACCATTTCAAAGGACTTTGTGTCCTAGGTGATTTTCAAATTAAATATTCTGTGTAAATTCTTATTTTTGTTCTGCGTAAAATCTTCATGTTGTGAAAAAAAAAAATTACAGACCCTTGAAAATCACCTTTCACTTTGTCAGTAGCCTTGCCCACCTTGGAAATCTGGTCTATTAGAAATGATTGTAAAAAAGTAGGGATTCTGATATGTACCTTATCAACACATAACAATAACCTCTAAGCTCATGGCGGGCCACTCATAAAAGATTTATGCATCATCAGTAAAATGTTTTTAATAAAAAAATGTCAGTTATTACTTCTGTCTTCTCTTCTGTCTATATATGTGGTTTTTAAAAACAGCTTTGAACAAGACTCATTAAAATGTTATATGATTAATATGAAGTGTTTTAAGGAAAGATCATGATTAAAAAAATACCCTCATAAAATGTATTATAAATAATGAAATAAAACTTAAGTTCTTTTAAAACTCCAGAATTTTAAATCAAGCCAAAATGGAGGACAAACAAATAATGCCTGTTACATTTAAACCCGCAAATCGATCATTTGAAGAAAAAATTATGTCGGATGACCAGATCCACTGCTTTATAAAACAGTGCATAGTTTCATAAAAATGTATTTTTAGTGTTTTACTTATAAAGTTTCCTGTGCCTTTGATCCTTTTATAGCTTAATCCTAAATTCCTTCACACCAACTCCACCAGCCACACCTGGCCCTTCAGTGCTATTGCAGAGCTGATAGGTGAGCAAAATTATCGATATCTTCTGATATTGCTCATTGTGATAGTATGTGTTTAGCAGTTTGGAACAATGGTTGTGTGCCCTCAAGGGTTAGATTATTATGAACTTGTAACCTAGTTTCCCCCGTAAACATATCCCTGCTGATATTGCCAATGCCTGCTGACTGTGTGTAATGAATTATGTGAGTAATTTTATTGCATCCGATGTATTGCTCAAAGACAGCTAGCCAGGAGCAAGTAAGGAAATAACAGACTAATTTTGTTTCATTAGTGTTCAGGGCTACCTCAGTAGAGAGCCATTCAAAGTCAAATAAATATTTGCAATCTGATAATATTTTAAATTTATCTTTCCTACCTCAGACAATGCTTATGACCCAGATGTGGGTGCCAAACAGTTTTGGATTGATAGGACAGCAATCAGAGGTCAAGACTGTCTAATTTTCATGGATAATGGAGCAGGAATGAATTACGAAAAGATGTTCAAAATGCTCAGGTGGGTGAGAACACAAATAAGTTGACTAACATACACTTGGGTGGGTTACATGATCCTTAATAAATCATTCTAATATGCTGATTTGGTACTTAAGAGCCCTTTCTTATTATCAGAGTTAATTGTTAACGAAGTGTGAAAACAGTGTCTTTTCTCTGGATTCTTTGATGAACAGAAAGTGTGAAGAACAGCATTTATTTAAAAAAGAAAAAGAATGATTTTGTAACACTCTAAATGTCTTTTGTGTATATGTAGACTTACCATTGTTTGGTATGATTTTAAAACATTTTTAGGTCTCTTGCTGCATTTATTTGAAAAAAAAAAAACAGTAAAACCCATAATATTGTAAAAAATAATATTAAAATTATATATTAAAAAGTAATAAAAATTTTAATATGAAAAAGTTTTACAATATAACATACTGTGTTCCTCTCCCTCTCAGTTTTGGCTTCAGTGACAAGGAGACTATAAATGGCCATGTCCCTGTGGGCCTTTACGGCAATGGATTCAAGTCTGGTTCCATGCGCTTAGGAAAGGACACCATTGTGTTTTCCAAGAATGGAGAGTCCATGTGTGTGGGCCTTCTGTCCCAGACGTATCTTCAGGAGATACATGCGGAGAATGTCATTGTACCCATTGTCTCATTCAAACGCATCGGGCAATTATATATCCTTACCTTTCTAAATGAGCAAAGACAAGAGTAGGCCTAAATGAATGGACTACATAGGATATAATAGAATATTTGGCATGATATAAGAGATGAAGAGGGTATTATGAGAGATATATTACATATATTAAAAGTCCAGTGACTGATTTCTGTTTGCATTTGTTTGTAAGCTCTTATAGTCGAGTGAGTTTAAATAATAAGTTGTATAAGTTGTTTTTAGGTAAGAGTTTCAGCATACATTTATATTCTCGATTTGATGTCTGTAACCTTGACCCTTCCTCTCACTCCAACCTGAGTCACAACACGCTGCAAGTCTTCAAGATATCCTGCGCTACTCTCTGTTCCAGACGGAGGAGGAGCTTCTCTGTGAGCTCAATGTCATCAATGCACACTATGACACCAAGTCCACAGGAACACGAATCATCATCTGGAACCTCCGCAAGTGAGAATGAAAAGATCTGCTGATATTGTAGATGAGAGCAGTGTTTGGTGTTGCTAGTGCCATTCTCTTGAGCTACCAGGCCCAGAAATGGATAGATTAAATGTTTCAGCAAATGTTTTTTTTTTTTCTGCTACAGAACATCCACAGATAAATCTGAGTTTGACTTTGACACAGACCGCTATGACATCCAGATTCCATCTGAAATATATGAGAGTGAAAAGGCGAAATACAAGCAACCGTCTCACTCATTTCAGTCAAGCCCAGAGAGCGACTTCTCTCTGCGGGTGAGTACTTCAGGTCTAACACATTGCAGTCTACATATTGTATTATCGTTGTCTACTTCATTATGCATTACAGTTCACAGAACATAACAGTAATACTGTATGTGTTTATATTCATGTTATTTTTTGTAGGCATACTGTAGTATCCTATACTTGAAGCCCGGAATGCAGATTATCATTTGTGGACAGAAAGTGAAAACCCAGCTGATCTCTAAAAGCCTGGCAAGCATTGTCAAGGATAAATACAAACCCAACTTTCTAAATGTATCCAACCAATCATATAGGAGCAAGATGCAATTTCCTGCTTCCCAAAGAAAACCTTATACATCATAACTGTTTGAAATTTAGTTATTGGAAAAATAGGTGTTAACTTTTTAAAGACAGAATAATTTGTTTTTTGAACATGAAAGCAAATTGACGTAAACCCAGGGTTTTATTTTATGAATTTATCCAACTCACTGAATACATACATTACATAGTGAGCTTTCCTTAAGTATTTTCTTCTCAGAGAGAAAGCATTCCCATCATATTTGGCTACAACACCAAGAGCAAAGACCATTATGGAGTCATGATGTACCATAAAAATAGGCTCATCAAAGCCTATGAACGTGTTGGATGTCAAACCAAGGTAATTATTTACATTTATTAATTGAATTTTTTGTGCCTAAACAACCCCTTTGCCACGTACATTAGTGTGACAAAGTAATGTTTTATAGTTTATTATTTTTACTACTTGGAGTATCTGAATGCAATTTCAATCTTGATTTTGCAATTAGGCAAATGTAAAAGGAGTGGGAGTCATTGCAGTGATTGAGTGCAACTTCCTTAAGCCAACACACAACAAGCAGGACTTTGACTACACAGAAGAGTACAGGTGAGAGTAATACTGTACAGGTGGATTGTAATGTTAGTTTAGAACAATTTAAGTGTAAATTTACAATTATTGTGTTCTGTTAGTACAGGGGTGTCATACACAGCTTCTGGAGGGCCACTGTCGTGCAGAGTTTAGCTCCAACCTTAATTAAGCACACCTGATCCAGCTAAACAAAGTCTTTAGTAATGCTAAGCTGTGTCTGAAATCGCAGTTTAATTAAGGTTTATACATGCTAGTTTCCACGACAGAGTTAAAAATAATAATAATAATACATTTTATTTATAGGTGTCTAATGTGACACTAAAGGAGACCTTACATGCAAATAAAACATGTAAAACAATTAACAAGCAACAATAAAATTCAAAGCCAGCATTAAAATCTTTACAACATCACGAGACATAAAAAATCACCGTTATGCCTGCTTAAAAAGATGCGTTTTCAAGCTAAATTTAAAAATAGGGAGAGAGTCACTATTATGAATGTCCTGTGGAAACAAGTTCCACAGATGAGGAGCAGCATAGCTAAAAGTTCAAGATCCCATCAAAGCTAAATGCATCTGAGGAAGAACTAAAGAGAATGTAGAGGAAGATCTAAGAGTTTGAGAGTGAGTGAGTATATGTTGAAAATAGTTCCGATAAGTAAGAAGGAGCCAGGTTAACTTATGTAATGCCTTATAAACAAGAAGCAAAATTTTTAATTCAATATTCTGTTTAACAGGAAGACTGCAGTTTTTGAAGAACAGGAAATATGTGTTCCATAGTAGGAGTTCTAGTAATTATTTGTGCATCTGAGAATTGTAATAACTGTAACTTATGTAAAAGTTTAAGAGGGAGACCATAAAAAAGAGCATTGCAATAGTCAATACCTGAAAATGACATGAGCGTGAACCATAATGACAGTGCTCCTTGTTGAGAGTGCTGGGCAGAGGTGGTTAATGTTACATATGTGATAATAAGCTGTCCGAGTAACCTTGTTAATATGTGCTTCAAATGATTAAAGTATTGCTTCAAAAGATTAAAAGAAGTATTGTTGAGGAGAACACCCAAGCTCTTAACCTGCGTTGAAAGAGCAATTGTAAATACATTGATGCACATAGAGAAACCCACTGGTCTTTGACCAATTATTTTTTTTTATCTACAAGACGTATTACTGTTTTACTACTGTAAATTTTAACAAAATTATTTTAAAACCAAGCTTTAACTTCAGCCAAACAGTTAAAAAGAGAGGATGAAGGAAGTTCAGAAGTAGGTTTTGTGGATAAGCTTGGAGTCTTTGGCACAACAGTGAAAATGAATAAAATATTCCCTAAAAATGCTTCTAAGTGTCAGTAAATAAATGATAAATAATAAAGGGCCCAGAATTGATCCCTGTGGCACACCTGTAGTAATATGTGATGACTTAGATTTAAACTGGCCTAGTTCAAGAAATTGAGTATGACCAGAGAGATGAATCAAAAATCAAGAGGAATGAATATAGATATAGTCCTGAGTCAGACACTACCAATAAGTCATTAGAAATTTTGACAGGGCGGTCTCAGTACTATGATAGGAACGAAAACCTGATTGAAATTGTTTGTAAAGGTTATTCACTGAGAGATGATCATGAGCCGCAACAATGTTTTCCAGAATTTTAGATAAAAATTTAAAATTGGAGATAAATCTTTTAATTACTACTGGAGCTGCCAGTGTTCTTAGTTTCAAATGATTATTAAACACCAAGCACAAACTATGCAAAAGTGACTGCACCTCCAGTGCACTCAGTATCCGAATTCTCTTACTCGTCTCAGAGAGACACACTCAGTGTCTTTAATTCGTTCACTCATTTTTCACTCTTTCAACTGGACTATATTAGTGGACTAATGTAGGGAATAGTGAATGAGGGTGTAAGGGGTGATTTTGAACACAGCCCTAGAAACCTCCAAGCAGGTGTGTTGCAGTTGGTTGGCGCTAAACTCTGCAGGAAAGTGGCTCTCCAAGAGCTGAGTTTAACACATGTATTAGTACATATAGAACTGTCTGGACCGTATACAGACTGTGATCAAATACATTATGTTAACTGTATAACAAATATTTGCATTTAAATTCTTTTGACTAATTATGAATATCTTATTTTGTGAGCACATTTGAAATTCAGCGTTTGATTTTTGATGAGGCAGGCAGGGTTACAATCAATTTAGGTAATTACAAGAATTGCCCGAACCCTTGTTAAGTTCTGTTCTCATACTGGACTATTGAACTAAATGAACAAGCTCTTTTCTATTTGCGTTAATGACTAATTTTACAAGTTTTCAGAAGCAAATTTTGTTTTCTAAAACAAGAAATCAATAATATAGCACTCTAAGCTAATTATTATTTGTCCACACAGGAAAACCATGTACACTTTGGGTGTGAAACTGGAAGAGTATTGGAAAGCAATTTGCCATAAGAAGGGAAACCCTACAGTACCTATGGAGGATATCCTGTTAGTATACACTCACATGCAACTTCAAAACATTTCATTTCTTTCTTTTTCCATATATAATCCTTGTTCTATGTTTAACATAAAGGAAGCGTCCTGATCAGAACTGGGTTCAGTGTGATGAGTGTCTGAAATGGAGGAAACTTCCAGATGGTATTGACGTGAATAAACTCCCTGAAAAATGGTTCTGTCGATTTAATCCAGACCCCAAGTTCAGGTTTGTTTAATCTGACTTTTCATTGTTTAGCTTGTAAAATGATTTACCTCCAGCAGGATTCAAGAAAAAGGAGAATAGGTCCTAGGAGAATTATAGAGTAGTGACATTTAACCTACAGTTAAAGCAGTTGTAAGCTGTTTAAGAAGAAATATCATTGAAATGGATGTTCCGACAAATCACGTCTCTGTGAAAGCTCAAGATGAAGTCTGGTAACTGTGGGTACATGCCGTGAAATTGATATGACAAAAATGTGCCATGCGCTAGCTATCTTAACTATCTGTTGAAAAAAAGCAAAACAATTTATTTTACAAATGACTTGCAGTTTTATTTTTCATCCACCAATATGGATAGACAATATGGATGTAATATCTTATTATTAATAATATTTAACTTGCACTCGAATGGTTTCTGTGACATCTCATGGGATCTGAGCAAAAAGTCTCACAATTTATTTCCAGAACATGATGCATGATGGGATACGCTTAGCCTCGAATACGGCTCCGAAGCAGTGTGGATTTAGTGTGCGTTAAGGGCACGGTGCTTTAGCGTTTCTAAGACCTGGGACAGTCTTGCACACTTACTTCCTGTTGTGTGCAAGCGCTCTCAGTTGGCCAAAACCACAAGTGTGGGTATTTGGACAGGCCCTGTGTCCTTTTAATGATTAATGATTTGAGCACGGGAGAAAAAACAAAAAAACAAAATCATCAGTAACCTTTTATTTTATAGCTAGGCAAAAATATGACATGGTACTTGCTATTTTTAGTTGGTGATGTTTTTAGAAGTGGATGTTTTTATTTTAGAGGATATTTACAGCTCAAATAAGAGACTGAATTGTTAACTTTTAGGAATGCACTTAGACTTTTTAACATCAGGAAAAATGTTTTGTTTCATGACCTTTGAAATGATAACAATTACTTAATCATCATAATTTAATGAATTACACCCATGTCTTAACTAGTGGATTAGTAACTCAACAGTTTATATATTTACATGTGGTATATTACATTGTATTATATTTAATTGGTAATAATTGTTTTGTTACGGGTTTTTATTATAATAAACAGAACATTATCATCCATTGGTATAGACGCTAATATAGTTATTGTTGGTGTGAACCAGACTTTCTTCTTTTTCAACAAAGCAACCTGTGACTATCTTACCTTTTTTCTCCTCATGGGGTTGCATCTTTGAACAGACATGATGTGTGAAAACACAAAAATTAATTTCAATGCATTTGAGCAATGTACAGTATCATTTGTCTAAACATGCAATGTAGATTAGATATCAGTTATATTTATCAGCATATGTAATTGTGTGTGTACGTGCAAATCTCTAAACATGTCGTAGCTCAAACAACTGTTCTTTCTACATCCAGGCGATGTGAAGAACCAGAAGAAGTTGAAGATTATGAAGATAAAACTTCAAACTGCCTGAAAAAATACAAAGAGCAGTGAGTGAAAAAATGTGTTACAACTGTTTATTCATTTTATCTGAATATGAATGAATTGTATTACCCAAAAAATTATTAAGATAATCCAGTGATAAGATTAAGAAAATGGATCTGATATACCAGGTGTCCACAGGTGATATAGTCTGACACTGATGTTCTTTGTTATGTTGCCACAGTGAGAGAAACCTCAAAAAACAGCAGGAAGAGCAAAGAACTCAGGTAATATGTTCTCAGGTGATCTTTCTGGATTTCTCCATCCAGTGGTGGTGTTGCTTGTTACTCAGATGTCTTTCCTCTTGTTTGTAATTAGATGGAAGAAACCAGGTTGGGGCAGGAACAGCAGAAAAATGCAGTGCTGCTTCAACAGAACAAGAATCTGAAAATGAAAGTTGACCGTGTGCGTCAACAGTACCAAAAAGTAAGTGTTTGCTTTTTTTTTAACCAAAGCTTAGTTAAGCAATTATACATTCCCAGAACATATTGAAGTCTTGGTCTTCCTTTTTGTTTCCCTAGAGCCCTTCCTCACCCAGATCACAGAAAAGAACTCAGGTAATATCTTCTCAGGTAATCTTTCTGGATTTCTCCATCCAGTGGTGGTGTTGCTTGTTACTCAGATGTCTTTCCTCTTGTTTGTAATTAGATGGAAGAAACCAGGTTGGGGCAGGAACAGCAGAAAAATGCAGTGCTGCTTCAACAGAACGAGAGTCTGAAAAGGAAAGTTGACTGTGTGCGTCAGCAGTACCAAAAAGTAAGTGTTTGCTTTTTTTTTTTACCAAAGCTTAGTTAAGCAATTATACATTCCCAGAACATATTGAAGTCTTGGTCTTCCCTTTTGTTTCCCTAGAGCCCTTCCTCACCCAGATCACCTACGGCCTCTTTGACAGCAATGAGCCCTTTCAATTCAATGACCTGTCCACAGTCTGGTGAGGCCAAATTGTGTGTGCATTTTTATTTGATCCAGAATCAAAATTATTTTATTAATATTTTATGTTTGAACAGCTTCTAGCCCCTCGGACAGCATGCCAGTGATTTCAAATGTCATGTCTCTCTCCACTCCTAAAAGGTACATCATTTTCATTCTTCCTTTCTCTCTTTTTACACGTTATTGCCATTTATTCTCTTTTAATTCTGTTTATTCTGTTTAACTTGATTTCAAACCTGTCTTCTACAGAACAAAGAGAAGTCTTTGTTTATCCCCGAGCCAAACTGTAAAAAGAGCTAGAACATTACATGACTACTGTAGCAACACACCAGATAGTCCATCAACATCCGCAGCTACATCAGATTTCATTACCTCACCTCTGGTGATCGCAGACGATGATGACAATGAAGTTGATGAAAACAATGTAGAGAGCAGTGACAACGATGATGCTGTTATTGATGAGACCCACAGCACACCGAGACCCAAACCCTTTGACCTATCTAAGATAAAGATGGAAAAAAAGACCAGCGAAGATGCGCCAGGATCATATATGGAGTGCAGTGATCAAGCTTCCATGGAAACTGAAAACACCGGAAAGGAAACAATGGAGGCATCGACTTCCAGTGGCCAAAAAAGCATAACAACCCAAACAGAGCGTTTCATTGTCAAGGTGGAGAAAGGTGAGCAGATAAGAAAGGAAGAAGGTGAGATCAAGAAGGAAGAGACTGAGAATGATGCGAGAAGGATGGAACAGAGCGCTACTAAGGTGGAAAGCAGGAAAAGTAACAATACAGAAATCGAAGGCCCCATGGAGATAGAGAGATGTAGTAGCATAGAAGTTTCCAGATCAAATCTTGAAGAAATAGAGGAGATACCTAAGGAGAATAAGATCAGTTCTGAACAACATGCAAAGTCATATGTAGAAAACCAGGAAGGTATGACATCAACTTCAAAGACCTCACTTTTTTCTGACATAGAAATAGACCTTATGCCAACACAGGAAGCACAGAAGCAACAGGATAACCTGCTAGATCTCCTAGAGGCCACAGCCCGGGAGAGAGATGAATTCAGAAAGCAAGCTCAGGAGAAAGAAATCAAACTTTTGAATCTCACCACAAAGAAGGACTGCAGCCATCAGAACATCCAGACAGATCTATCAGAGGAACAGCACTATAAGACTCTCTACTTGCAGGCCACCCAGTCCATCAACGAGCTTACACAAGAGAGGGATGAGCTAAAAGTGAAACAGGAGGCATTGTTGCAAATCAAAGCTGAAAAAGAGGCACAGGATGAGGCTAAGAAGGAGGAACACTCATCAACAACGAGCATTTGTGAAAATGTAGAGGATGAAATGGCTCTTCAAGTGGACTTTCTTCTAAGAGAGCTGGACAGTCGCAACACCGAACGCAATGAACTGAGAATTAAGGTGAGAAACTGGTAGTTTTGACTCTCTAAATTAATGTAACCAATAAGAAATGACAGTTGTCTCTGCTGAAAAGACCAGAATGAATTTCAAGCCAGCTTAGTACAATTTTGATGCTGTTAAAGGTTAGTTCAAAAAAATTCTATTATATTAGTGAAGCTGACTGACCATGAAAGCCTTGCTAGTTAAAGGGGTCATTGGATGCAAAATTCACTTTACAAGTTGTTTGAACATAAATGTGTTGGAAGTGCGTGTACACATCCATTCTATAATGATAAAAATCCACCCATTGGTTTTTTAAAATCTCCATTTTAAAATCCCCTTTCTCAAATCAGGCTGTTCTGAGAGCCCTGTCAGAATGACGTACAGGCCCCTCCCACGATAGTTGATTGACAAGACCGTCTTACCTTAGACCCGCCCTGAGTGAGCTGAGAGCTGTCCGCCAGTGTGTCTACTCCGGTGCAGGGGAAGACAAGGGGTGCTTCTCATTTCTTATTTGTGCATCCTCGTTTCCTTTCCTCGCTTCCTTTCCTCGCGTCTTAGCTCCACCCCTTAGGATACGAGGGAAGGATGCAAGGAAAGGAAATGAGGACGGAGGAATCAAAGGATCAACATTGGAATATTCTTGTTCACTCAAGCGTCACTTCAAAGCGTCATCAGCTGCATTAAAGGGATCTGCCCATATGTTGTTAATGTTCGTTATTTAAGGCATAAATATTAATAAAGCAAAATAAAATAAAACACTTCCGCAAAGGATACACCTCGCTCATGACTCCTCAGGAAGCCTCTTCACTCCTCTATCCTCGCCTCCTTGCGGTGCAAAAAGTATTCTCGTAGCTTCATAAAATTATGACTGAACCACTGATGTCACATGGACTATTTTGTTCTTGGTACCTTTCTGGGCCTTGAACGTGGTAGGACCCATGCTGTCTATGGAGGGTCAGAAAGCTCTCGGATTTAATCAAAAATATCTTAATTTGTGTTCCGAAGATAAACAAAGGTCTTACAGGTTTGGAATGACATGAGGGTGAGTAATTAATGACAGAATTTTCATTTTTAGGTGAACTATCCCTTTAAGAGGCATGATGGGGAGCTGGTCTTTTCTGCAGGGATGGCCATTATTTGATGATTCATGATTAAACTATTTTTTTTTTTCTTTATTTCATTCTTTACTACCCACAAATTGTATACTCAAAAGTTGGAGAGCTTGGAGCAGGAGAAAGCTCTCTGCGAACAGTTGCAGAAGGAAGTAGAAGAGCTTAGGAAACAAAGAGAGGAGTGGAGCATTGCAAGAGTGAATGGGATCAAAAAGGAAGGAGAGACCAGTCAAAGACCTGTGGAGGGAGAGAACGGAGTGACACCGGCCAAGTAAGAGCCTTCTTGCCTTGTTTCAAAGGTTTTCAGTGGTATGTGGCCTTTCTGTATATGCTCATTAGGAGTCATGTTTTGATGGACATATATAATTCTGCTCTCTCTCTCTTCTGTCATCAGGTTGAGGGAGCTGCGGTGCAGCATCGCTCGTTTATTGGTCACTTTTGTTCCTGCCTTGGACCTTGACCAAGTGAACTATGACTGTGAGGTCATAGATGAAATTTTAAACCAGGTCATACAGGAGATATCCCCCTCTTAGACCAACTTTACTTAAAGCTAGTTGCCAAAGTGTTCAGCCTAGGTTATTGTTTTGTGCATGGAGACGAAATGTTCAAATTTTATTCCACTCTGAAAACATATTAAATTGTTAAGTTTTAGTTATTTACGTGTTTTTCCTGATTAACACTGGCAGCTCTTTGGGCAAGTTTTACATTCTTTTATACATTCTTAATCTTTTAGTCACTGGAATAAAAGTAAGTTTATTCAAGAATAACTTTTGACCTTTTATGTCACAAAAACTTTATGCTTTATAGCTTACAAATGTTTTCTGTAATTTTTCTGATGTGCAATTTTTTGTATTTCTAATACACAATAATTCTTATACACAATTGTGAGTGGATAATAGCTGTAGTAAATGCTACTCAAATTGTGTACAGGCAGTACTGTATATAATTAGGGGCCAAAGCACCGAAGGTCCGTAGGCACCTATTGTGTTTGTTAGCGTTCTTATTATTCTTCTTCTTCCGCCGAAAAGTCAATGGCAGCCCATAGAACCGCTTGCGGGAAAGTTGTAAAATTTGGCATACTGATAGAGGATAGTGTCAATAGTAACCACAGCTAATTTGGAGTCTCTAACTCAAACTCTCTAGCGCCACCACTTGTTCAAAGTTGCACTCACGTTTATGTTAATAATATTTGAACCGTAAGCGCTAGAAACAAAATTCCTATTTCCTCTGATTCCTTGGCTCATGCCGATTCGAACGAATCCAATGACGTCATTTTCCGTCTGGATAGTTTTTCCGCCATTTTGAATTTTCTGAAAAACCTACTTTTTCGAACTCCTCCTGGGCCGTTGCTCCGATTTTCACGAAAATTGACTCAGATCATCTTCAGACCATGCCGACAAAAAGTTATGGAATTCAAGTCGATTAGTCAAACCGTTCTCGAATAACTTGCAAATGAATTCCACGAAAACCACGCAAAAATGGATCTGAGGCTATATCTCCGCAACGGTTTGGCGTATTGAGACCAAACTTGCTGTGTGTTATAACAAGCATGACCTGAGGCTAACTGCAGTGTTTCGGCGCAGTGCCCCCTGGTGGTCCGGAGATATGAAAAATTGATATTTTTGCTTATAACTTGTGAATGGTTTGGCCAAAAATCATAAAACTCGTCTCTGTAGATTCGTTGCATCATGCCGAGTCGAATCATATCCAATTTTCCCATATCAGCCATTTTGGGCGTCGGCCATTTTGAATTTTGTTAAAAAATGCTGTATTTAATGAACGCATGAACTTTTTTATTACGAAAATCGGTATGCATCTTCGACACCATGCCCTGATGGTACGCAAAAAGTTTTGGCCCCGTAATTGCTGCTTGCAGCTATATTATTGTACATAATGCTGTTTTTGAAAAAAATAAATAAAAAAGTTAAATCAAAAATAAATTTTATACTTGTTTGATTAAAATTTGTTCTTTCTTTATTTCTGAATGTGCTTATATATGTATTTTAAAGTAACTTTTAGTTGCATGTGTGGGAGGTTGTTTATTTTATCAAATTAGTTGTGAAGTTTTCTGGTAATATCTGGCAATACTGCTCCTGAGCCTTTAACCCTCTGGTAGTGTTACTTTGAGTGTCACACTTGTGTAGTTCGTGGTCAAAACTGACTGGAGATGATGATCATAATAATAATAATTCTATTTTAATTAGTGCTGTCAAACAATTAATCACGATTAATCACATCCAAAATAAAAGTTTTTGTTTATGTATGTCACTTATGCTGTATAGGGAGGCATGCTGGAGGCACGAGGAAACGTTTAGCAGTCTTTAATCAAGGAAACAGTGGGAATAATCCACAATAGGAGCTGAGCAAACACACATAGAAACAAGTAAAACCGACAAAACCAAACAGAACAGATTGGGGTTTATAAACAGGATAATAGCCGTGTTTCCACTGTCAGGGCGTGCCAGGGCCGAGGGACAGACATGTGCGGGGAATCAACTAATGATCAAACTAAACAAGGACAGGAAGGTGACCAAATAAGGCAAAATAGGAACTGAAACACATGACAAAACAAGTCCAATCCTGACATTTCGCCCCCTTCCGGAAGGTGCGTCCTCGCACCGTAGACAACAAGAGAGGGAGGCATAGGCATAGGGAGAAGGCTCAGGAGGAGGACGGATATCCGGGAGGAGGACGACGACAGGCAGAGACCAGGGAGGTGACGATGGAGGGAGGAGCCAGGGAGACGACAGGAGGGAGCCAGAACAGGACAGCAGGACCTAGGCCACAGCCATGATGACAGCCCACGGTGGAGCCGACGGAGGGAGGAGCCATGGAGTAGGAATGGCCACCAACTCCAGGGGGCCGACCAACGGCAGGGGAGCAGGAGGAGGAGCCCGAGGCGGAGAGGGAGAGCCAACGAGCCAGGGGGATGCCGAGGGTCTGGGGGGCCAGGGTGGAGCCGAGGGCTCTGGCGACTGAGGTGGAGATCCACGGCGGAGCCGGAGCAACTGAGGACCAAGGTGGAGCTGGCGGGAGGAAGGAGCCTAACGGAGTCGGTGGGACGGAGCGACGAGGTGCAGCCGGAGGAGCGGAGTCCTGAGGCGATGGCGGGTCGACGCCCGACCAAGGCAGAGCCGGAGGGACGAGGGAGCCCGATGGAGCTGGTGGATCGACGGGTGACGGTGGAAGCGAGGGAGCTAGGACCCGAGGTGGAGCCGCTGGGTCAGAGGGCCGAGGTGGAGTCCGGGCCTCGGAGGCTGGAGGCGAAGGTGAGGGATACTCAGACCACGGCAATGCTGGAGGGCTGATCGATGGTGGGCTGAGGGCGAGCAGAGGGGCTGCCAGACGACAGTGGAGGAGTAGGAGGAAGAGGCAAGAGCGGGTGGGAGGGCGGGCATTTGTATGTCTCCGGGCTTTCAGGACTAAACTCAGGATCAGGAGCCCCTCTGGGCTGGACAAGGGAACAAAGGTGACAAAGGGCTCCGAGGAAGGAGGGAGTGGAGGGAGCAGGTCAGCCTCCCAGTCAATCAAGTCTTTTTCCGCCTCTCCTCTATCCAGGTCTCTATCATAAGCTCACCCTCAGCCACGGTGCAGGAAGCAGAGCTCCTCTCCGTGCTCACATCGTCCACGGCTTTCTCCCTCGCGATAGATATTGCAGCCGGCTCACGCACCTGATCTGACGGGTTGGGCTCAACTTCCGGGGCGATTCTCCACTCAGTCGCTCGGCATTGCGCTGGCTCTTTGATCGCGGTGGTAATGGGCTCTCCGTCATCGGTGGGCTCGGGCTGATGCTCCACACTGCGGGAAGATGGTGGGCTGGGCACTGGGTCTGGAGTGGATCTTCCTCGAGAGAGACAGTGAAAGTGTAAAAATCATCCTCGAGAGAGACAGTGAAAGGCGATCCGTTTCTCGCCAGAATCCACTCCACAAAGGCGGCGAAATCCGCTCGAGGACCATCTTCGGACAACGGCGCTCTGTACGCGAGGTTTAGGGTAGCTGGTGGTGTATGCCAGCGGTTCTCAATTCCAGTCCTCGCGTACCCCCGCTCTGCACATTTTGTATGTTTCTCTTGTCGCTTCAGACATTGTTCTATTCGACTGTAAGTGCCCTGCGAAGTGGACATCACCGGATATTCCGCCATGATTCCAGTTCGAAGCGAACATATATGTTCCATTCAAAGGGCATTGCAGTGTGCGAGACGTGAATTTAAATTGCATTTATTTACAGAAATATATTATGTCACACTTCTCTAGTAAGTTTCGTCTGTGTGTGAAGACGCTGCAGGCTGTGGCGCAGCGCAAATCCATGAATGAATGTTCTGAAGTGAAGTAAACTTCAATGGATTTCTCCTGCTCAGGAAGTAGGGAGCAATGTACACTATGTAGGGACCATGTCAATTGGAACACAGTTCATGCACGGAGCTCACTTCTAACGAGCTGATGATCTGAATCAGGTGTGTTAACAAAGAGAGACGTGCAAAATATGCAGAGTGTGGGTACGCGAGGACTGGAATTGAGAACCGCTGGTGTATGCTAAGAGCAGGAACAGTCTCGTATGGTCCTCGAGTGATCTCTCCCCCTGCTCCAGCAGGAGGAGGATATATTCCGGGCAAAGGAGGGCATCCATGAGGGTACACACAATGGAAACAAAAACACTGAGAGAAAACGGGAAACAAAAACGGAGGGTAGACACACGGAGGTAATTGTTTTAGGTCGGGTTTTCTGTCATGTTACGCTGTTCAGGAAGAACACGGGAGGCACGAAGAAACGTTTAGCAGGCTTTAATCAAGGAAACACTGGGAATAATCCACAATAGGTGAGCAAACACACGTAGAAACAAGTAGAACCGACAAAACCAAACTGAACAGATTGGGGCTTATAAACACAGGATAATGAGGGACAGACAGGTGCAGGGAATCAACTAATGATCAAACTAAACAAGGACAGGAAGGTGATCAGGAAGGCAAAACAGGAACTGAAACACATGACAAAATGGGTCCAATCCTGACAATGTAATATATGTGTGTGAACTGTGTATATTTATTAGAATTTTTCTTTAATATATACAGATGCATC
This sequence comes from Spinibarbus caldwelli, assembly GCA_039654775.1. Lineage (NCBI taxonomy): Eukaryota > Metazoa > Chordata > Actinopteri > Cypriniformes > Cyprinidae > Spinibarbus > Spinibarbus caldwelli. Next base: position 15,101,909 of record CM077233.1, read on the forward strand.
TCAATAAATTAGAATGTTGTAGAAAAGTTCATTTATTTAAGTAATTCAACTCAAATTGTGAAACTCGTGTATTGAATAAATTCAATGCACACAGACTGAAGTAGTTTAAGTCTTTGGTTCTTTTAATTGTGATGATTTTGGCTCACATTTAACAAAAAAAACCCACCAATTCACTATCTCAACAAATTAGAATATGGTGACATGCCAATCAGCTAATCAACTCAAAACACCTGCAAAGGTTTCCTGAGCCTTCAAAATGGTCTCTCAGTTTGGTTCACTAGGCTACACAATCATGGGGAAGACTGCTGATCTGACAGTTGTCCAGAAGACAATCATTGACACCCTTCACGAGGAGGGTAAGCCACAAACATTCATTACCAAAGAAGCTGGCTGTTCACAGAGTGCTGTATCCAAGCATGTTAACAGAAAGTTGAGAGGAAGGAAAAAGTGTGGAAGAAAAGCAGGGAGAACCGCAGCCTTATGAGGACTGTCAAGCAAAATCGATTCAAGAATTTGGGTGAACTTCACAAGGAATGGACTGAGACTGGGGTCAAGGCATCAAGAGCCACCACACACAGACGTGTCAAGGAATTTGGCTACAGTTGTCGTATTCCTCTTGTTAAGCCACTCCTGAACCACAGACAACGTCAGAGGCGTCTTACCTGGGCTAAGGAGAAGAAGAACTGGACTGTTGCCCAGTGGTCCAAAGTCCTCTTTTCAGATGAGAGCAAGTTTTGTATTTCATTTGGAAACCAAGGTCCCAGAGTCTGGAGGAAGGGTGAAGAAGCTCATAGCCCAATTTGCTTGAATTCCAGTGTTAAGTTTCCACAGTCTGTGATGATTTGGGGTGGAATGTCATCTACTGGTGTTGGTCCATTGTGTTTTTTGAAAACCAAAGTTACTGCACCCGTTTACCAAGAAATTTTGGAGCACTTCATGCTTCCTTCTGCTGACTAGCTTTTTAAAGATGCTGACTTCATTTTCCAGCAGGATTTGGCACCTTCCCACACTGCCAAAAGCACCAAAAGTTGCTTAAATGACCATGGTGTTGGTGTGCTTGACTGGCTAGCAAACTCACCAGACCTGAACCCCATAGAGAATCTATTGGGTATTGTCAAGAGGAAAATGAGAAACAAGAGACCAAAAAATGCAGCTGAGCTGAAGGCCACTGTCAAAGAAACCTGGGTTTCCATACCACCTCAGCAGTGCCACAAACTGATCAACTCCATGCCACGCCGAATTGAGGCAGTAATTAAAGCAAAAGGAGCCCCTACCAAGTATTGAGTACATATACAGTAAATGAACATACTTTCCAGAAGGCCAACAATTCACTAAAAATGTTTTTTTATTGGTCTTATGAAGTATTCTAATTTGTTGAGATAGTGAATTGGTGGGTTTTTGTTAAATGTGAGCCAAAATCATCACAATTAAAAGAACCAAAGACTTAAACTACTTCAGTCTGTGTGCATTGAATTTATTTAATACACGAGTTTCACAATTTGATTTGAATTACCGAAATAAATGAACTTTTCCATCAACAAGGCATTTTCGTCCACACAAATGCCACTCACTGGATATTTTCTCTTTTTCGGACCATTCTCTATAAACCCTAGCGATGGTTGTGTGTGAAAATCCCAGAAGATCAGCAGTTTTTGAAATACTCAGACCAGCATGTCTGGCACCAACAACCATTCCACGTTCAAAGTCACTTAAATCCCCTTTCTTCCCCATTCTGATGCTCGGTTTGAACTTCAGCAAGTCGTCTTCACCACATCTAGATGCCTAAATGCATTGAGTTGCTGCCATGTGATTGGCTGATTAGCAATTTGTGTTACCAAGCAATTGAACAGGTGTACCTAATAAAGTTGCCGTTGAGTGTATATATTGTGACGAGTGGGCTGCCTCCCGCTTATTATCGGCAGCATCCCGTCCCTTAATCGCCGCCCTTCACCAGGCTCCCGAAGGGAGTGGGTGTCTGAGAGAGGAGGGGTGCTGAAACAGCCAGGGCTGGCGGCGTGTGATGGGGCGCACCTGAACCCAATGGAGCTTCATCACGGCCGCTGTTAAATGCCGAGCACGCCTCTCCTCGAGAGACCGGTCTCTTTCCCGTGCATGCACGCTGGTGTCCTCGTGGGTCCAGGAAGGGTGTGTAGAGGGATTCCCGCGCCGCCAGAGTCATGAGCTGCCGGACCCGCAGTCCGAACGAGAACCGCACCCGCTATACGGCTGACGGGCCAGGATGCCGGGTCGTTCATCCCTTCAAGCGCCGTGGGCCAAGGAGGACGAAGAGGAGCTGAACTAAGCCTCCGCCCCTCGCACCCCGGACCAGAGTGGGGAGCGTGTGCGGCCGCCGGACTCCGCCCCTTACCTGGACCCTTCCTTCTCAAGCACTCCCCCTCCTTCACGAACCCCGCAGCACGACGAGGACACCAGATCCCCTGTTTATTTTGGACACTGTTTTTCCCTTGGACACTTTATTTTCATTATTTCTGTTAAATAAAACAGACCCACTGTGTCTGTCGTTTGCTCCTCCCGCCACAATATACATAATAAATATACACAGTACACACGCATTATTGACCATTTATTTGTATATAAAATGTGCAAAAAATATTAGTCATGTGATATCGCTCTATATAAGCATGGCTGTGAATTGTCCGTAGACATGTGGCCACAGGCCAAGTGACCATATTATAAGTGGAATAATTGCATAATAATGTGCGTTTTTTTCTAATAATTCAACAGCCTGACGTCAATTATTTTTATATGTTGTTCAGGTGGGATATGGCTTGGGGGAAGAACTTCTTGCGTCTGGCTCTTTTAGTGCTCAGTGCTCTGTAGCGCCGGCCAGGGGGCAACAGTTTGAAGAAGAAGTTTGCTGGGTGTATGGGGTCCAGAGTAATTTTACCAGCCCTTTTCCTCACTCTGGAAGTGTAAAAATCTTGGAGGTTGGGCAGGGGTGCACCAATAATCCTCTCAGCAGTCCTGACTGTCCGTTGTAGTCTCTTGATATCTGATTTGGTAGACGAGCCAAACCAAACAGTTATAGACGAACACAGGACAGACTCAGTGATGGCCAAGTAGATCTGTGTGAGCATCTCCTGTGGCAGGTTGAACTTCTTCAGCTGGCGAAGGAAATACAGCCTTTACTGGGCTTTATTTTGGATATTTTGATGAAAACAGGGAGGCTTGTGACTGTCCCATTAACAGCCAAGTAAATAACACTGTCAAGGCCCAGAAAAGTATGAAAGACATCTTCAGAATAGTCCATCTGCCATCAGTGGTTCGATCTGAAAGTTATGAAGCTTTTTGTATGCAAAGAAAACAAAAATAACGACTTTATTCAACAATTTGTCTCCTCTGCGTCACCATAGTGCCATTTTGGAGAATATCCGCTGGACGCAAAGTGCATACACTGTTCTGTCAGCTGCGCCACACGGATACACTGTTTTCGTTCAAATCAAAGCGTAAATAAATGTAGAAGACGTATCCGTGTGGCGCAGCTGACACAGAACAGCGTACACAGCTTGAATAAAGTCGTTATTTTTGTTTTCTTTGCATACAAAAAGTATTCTTGTAGCTCATGTACTGCATTAGGCTAACTGAGACTGTAAAAAACATGATTAACTTCCCCTGAATTTCCTTAAATGATCTGAATATAAGCAAATCTATGAATACCAATAAATCTGTGCATTATAATTATGAATGTGATAATCATTTAAGTGTCAATGAAAAATATTTATTTTTGAGTATTAGGTCATACTTTCTGTCTGCCTTTTCATGAGTACTGTGAATTGAATACTTATTTTTTTCATATAGTGTTTTGTCCCTCCTACATAGTAGGGAAGTATGATATTTAGAATGCAGGACTTTCAAGCTCCATCCATTATGTCCAGAGGAGGGGGTGGGTTCCGACTATTTCCTCTGTGTAAAGGCCCGGGTATACTCAAAGTCCCTTTCAAGGAAAGTCCGTTCACTCAGCCGCCATATTTGCAACGCCTCCGGGCAGCTCAAACAAGACCAAGTCCTATCTAAATGAATGGGGGAATCCTGAGATCTCAAAAACTGCTCACTGAACTCGCGATTAAATTACATATTTCAAATCAGCAACAAAATCTGAAATGAACTGCCCCATAAATGTTGTTTCTTGTGCTCAAATAGCGTTTAAAAGTCTCATTTTTCAGGCTAGACCAGCCAATGCGCTTATGACTGCGCAATGTGCGCATGCGCATTGGCTGCTCTAGCCTCAGGTTTCTATGGGAACCGGAGCTTCTAACGGCCGCTGCAGTGACGCAATGAATTTACCAATCAGCGATTGGCTCTTTCATTGAGAAGGCGGGACTATCCCGCCATATTGCGCGTTGCAGTTTCTCCCATTCATAAGTATAGGAGTGAACCGTCTTTGTATTTCTATAGTCTTTGGTATACTTCACTTTCTGCATTCAGTTCCGTGTCGCGCACAGCCGCATCTCCAGAGCTTTCGAATCCTCGCTAAAGCTGAGCAGGCCAGAGCCTGGTCAGTACACTGGTGGGAGACCCTTTGTGAAAAACTCGCTAGCTGCTGCAACTAGTTTTAGACCAGCCAGCAGGGGGTGCTTATTCCGTGGCTTGAATGGGTTCAAAGGTCCTAATATAATGACTCCGACTTTAGACTGTGAAAGGGAGCATCCTTCAGATGAGGCATTAAATTGGTCTCAGGACATTCTGTTGTCATGAATTCCCCACCTCAATTACAAATTTGACTTGTTTTTATTTATTTATTTATTTAATAATTTTTTTATTAAATTTTTTTTGAAGGCGGTAGCACATTCTGATGGCTGGTAGGCTGTTATGAAAAACTAGCTTGCTGCTGGAGCTAGTTTTAGTCCGGCCAGCAGGGGTGCTCATTCCCTGACTTGTATGGGTTCAAAAGTCTTAGTATAACGATGCGGACTTCAGACTGTAAAAAGAAGCAACCGTTTGATGAAGTGTTAAACCGGCCCCTGTAAAAAGGAGCGCTATCCAGATGAGGCATTAAACTGGCCTCCTGACATTCTGTTGTCATTAAGTAGTTGATTAAGGATTTATTAGACTGTTTTAAACTGGTAACTCCTAAGTTCAAGGATTTTTCTTTTGAATGATTTTATAACTGGATCTACTTATTTGCTCAAGAATGAAACTACTGTCTACCCCAAGACAATATAAAGACGCGTTTTCTTGCCATTACATCATAGTACAGTCTTTTAGCTCAGTACATTCAAATTAGACTGTTCACAACACATATTAAATATGATTTCTGCATTATTACTGTAGATTGGAATAAGTATTGTTGGTTATGAACGGGACCTCGAGAGGGCATTGGCCTTAACAGAGGCACCTCAAAGACACCAATAATGACAGGAACCTCATTACAGTGCCTTAAAACCCCCAGTGAGCAAGCCAAAGTTGACAGTGGCAAGGAAAAACTCCTTACAAAAAATGTAGGAAGAAACCTTGGGAGGAACCAAGACTCAGCTGGGGGGACCCATCCTCTGGCCGGCACATATATAAAAATGCTGCCTCTTTGATTTATTATATTTAAGGCTAGATTATAATTAAAAAATAACCGCCCAATTCTACAATGGCTATTTAGGCCACTTGTACTCAACAACTCTTACCATTAGTCTACAGCTCTTACCTCTACTTTACAACCCTTACCTGTATTTGACAGGAATTACCTGTGTTCTACAACTCGTACCTGTACTTTACAACTCTTAACTTTAGTCTATAACTCGTACCTGCATTCTACAGGACTTACCTGCACTCTACAACTCTTACCTGTATTTCACATGATTTACCTGTACTTTACAACTCTTACCTATATTTGAAAGTACTTACCTGTACTCTACAACTCATACTTGTATTTCACAGGACTTACCTGTACTCTTCAACCCTTACCTTCAGTCTACAACTCTTACCTGTACTCTATAACTCATACCTGTATTTCACAGGACTTACCTGTACACTACAACCCTTACCTTTAGTCTACAACTCTTACCTTTAGTCTACAATTCTTACCTGTACTCTACAACTCTTACCTGTAATCTACGACTCTTACCTTCAGTTTACAACTCTTACCTGTACTCTACAACCCTTAACTGTACTCTACGACCCTTACCTGTACTCTACAACCCCCTAGCAATTGCCCTGAATGCACCTGTATGTTGGCCATGGCATTAAGATTGTCCTGTGGTCATCTGTGGCACTGAAGGGGCCTGGGCTGTGCGCATCTAACTAAGGGCTGCTTGGGCTTTACCTGCACACTGAGGAGTACCTGTGGCTGTGGCACTGAGGGGTGCCTGGACTGACACCATAGCGCTGAGGGGTGCCTGTACTGCGGCTGCGGTGCTGAGGGATTCTAGCAGTGGCTCAAGAACAGGTAACTCTGACATGGACTCAGGAACACTTTGTCAGCATTGCATTGTCAGCAGCCATACAACTACAACCATATCAGCTGTGCTGATTTTACATAGTTGAGGCAAAGTTTAGACTATTATGCCTGATTTTGTTGGGTGTAAAAGGACATTTTAACATTAACATTTAAATGTAGAAATTATGTGAATTATGCAACATTAAGTGCATTTATAGTCATTTTTCCTCAACTGGGAAACAGCATATACTGATTAGTAAAAATGTTACTAATGTTTGCTGTTTGAGAGAATACAACCCTTCTAAAATCCAGAAATCAGAATATATAGTGTGTACTATAAGTGCACAGTATACAGAAAGTAATTTAGGACACAACCAGAGGCTTAAGGTGCAGTGGCCATGACATGCGCTGCTTCATGACAGAGCTTCATGACCATTAGAAAATTATGTTCTATACGTAGCAGTACTGTCTACCTCTGACATAATCTATTAATAGAAGAGGGAGTGCTTTTTAATTACGTTTATCTGGTAGCATATAAAAGTGGCCATAATGTCGCTATGTGTGTGCGTCTTTTCTGCATCAGTGAGGGAGTCACCTTACTTCCTGCGGGGAGTGCGAACTTTTGCGAGGTAGGAGCTATTGGCAGTAATCGCGATTGCGTTCCCGTTCCAGATGAAAATGGTGGTCTGGCGTCCTTTGAGTTTTAATTGAAATGGCTATTGAGGTTACATACCTGTACACACTGTACTGTAAAACACTTCCCTGTACTATGTTACTCATTCATATACAACTCTACAACTCTTACTTACAGTATTTATCCATCCTTTAGTGCAGTAGTTTTCAGTTCTGGTCCAATCCTTTTGTATGTTTCTCTTGTCTGACACAGTTCAGTTCATGAGGCTCTCTCAGGATTGTAAATCACTGCTGTAGTGATTGAAATACTTTTCTCCTACAACACTTACCTGCTCTCAGATGAAAGTAATTGCTCAATGTAATCTTTAGCAGTGATTGAATCACTTACACACTTTTCAGCAGCACATCACTCTGCAGCAACGTTTCCTACAGCAAACAATGAAAATGTGCAACTTGGTAAATACATTGAATGTTAATGGCCAGATGCTGAGTGTCCTGTCTGTATCATCATACTGCAAAATCACAACCTATTACATTTCAATCGATGCAGCCATGTAAAATTACAAGCAACAAAAAGTTTTAGATGTAGGCCTAGGTGAAGTGATCTGAAAATGTTTCTTAAAAAGTACAAAAAGCTGTAGTAAATGGTCTAGCTTTGCCTCTTTGGGTGTCATGGAAACAAATCTACATAACAATAATAAACGTGATTTGGCTCTAATTCGGTTAATATGGAAAGTACCATTAACAGCTAAAATTACTGATATGCAAATGAAACTATTAACGCAATATAAAAATGTTAGATAAGTGAAGAGTTTATTATTGACTCACCAGCAGCTGCAGATGTAAGGCAAGGCAAGTTTATTTATATAGCACATTTCATACACAATGGTAATTCAAAGTGCTTTACATAAAAGGAAGTAAAATAATCATAAAAATAAAATAATAAATCACAACAATAAAACAAGGAACTTAAAAACTTTTAAAATGATTTAGAAATTGATTTAAAATTAATTTAAAACAGTTAAAAATAGAAAATGATTATACATAAAATACAGTGCAATCAGTTCGGACATAGCACAGTGCTCATTCAATAAATGCACAGCTAAAGAGATGAGTTTTGAGTCTGCATTTAAATGTGGTTAATGTTTTAGCGCATCTGATCTCTTCTGATGGGTGATTCTATAATTACAGGTACATTTGGCATTTAAGAAAGTTAAGCTTTTTTACCTTTAATGAAAAAACAGATTTAGGGTATTGTTTGTCAACTCTGTTATGGACAAATTAGGCAACGTGTAGAAATAACTATAAATCATAACAGGAAAAATCATTCTTGTTTCATTAGACAAACAGTCCTTACATTCCAACTCTTGAAACTGAGATAATATTTCACCTATGCATACCTTAAAAATGAAAAGAAAAAAAAAATCTGAATATGTATTACATACAATATCCAATAAAAAAAGAAATGTTGTTGAAATATTATAAGGGTGCAAAATATCTCAATAATATTTATGAGATTTTAAACAACAATTTTATTGTTTTTGTGAAAATAGTTCATAAACAGAGTTGACCCTATAAGTAACAGAATTGAAAAGTAACAGAATTGACAGAATTATTATTATCCGGTGGACTGTCAATTCTGTTACACTGTTGTCAGCATTGTTACTCTAGCTTGGTAACAGAGTTTGACGGTAACAGAATTGACAATTTTATTTTATTTTTACCAAAAAAATCCACTTGCTAGCATAAATGCTAAGAGCACATGGGACTAATGAAAACATGATTAAAAGACTTTTAAATAACCCAATGTGTGATCAGTAATAAATTCTGTTTTCTTTTTGATATTGAGGTAACAGTGTTGATATTCTGCAAAATAACTCTTGGTGTAAGAACTTTTTTTTTTTCTCAGAGAGAGCACACAGACTTTTCAGTGCTTCAGATATTATTAGTGAGGGAAAGTGACATCATTTCCTGTATCTTACATAGTTGTGGGAGAAAATTCCACCAATTTAAAGGTAAAGTATTGTACGGTAACAGAGTTGACGCAAGATTTATGGACACACATTTTTATAAGAAAAAAGTTATTTTTAAACAATTTAATGTTGTAGAATTAAGTAAATAACTATTTAGGGCTTTTATAAATAAAGTGAATGAAATATTACCAAAAGAAAAGTACAATAAAATATTTTGATTACACAATGATTCATGATGGAAAAAATACACTGACTAATTCGGACAACAAGGAATCATGATTTTCATCTATTTAAGACACTTTTTACATAAATTATTATATTGTTATGGACTGTAACATCTTGTAATTTATAACAGTGAGTAACAAATTATTAAAATAATTAAAAATATAACCATTTGAAAAAAAGCAGAAAAAAAATATGACTTCGGACACCAAATGTACCTGCAATTATAGAATCACCCAAATACTGTATTTAGGTAATGTGAATACAGATGTGGAGAGTGAAGTAGCCCCAGAACTGTCAATGATCCAGTTCAAAAATCAGCTTGCTGTGGTCTTTGCGTGCGCAGTGTGACGACATTGAGAACGTTCAAGCTACCCAATCTACTCAGGATACTCTTTCATTTAACAGAGAGAAATAGCAACAAATACATAAAACATTTCTGTTCCCCGAAAGTTAAAAAGACCCTTTTCAAGACCCATTTCAAAACCGATATAAGAATCCTTAAGTTCAAAAATTCAATGGCACGTACAGTCAGGTCCATAAATATTGGGACATCGACACAATTCTAACATTTTTGGCTCTATACACCACCACAATGGATTTCAAATGAAACGAACAAGATGTGCTTTAACTGCAGACTGTCAGCTTTAATTTGAGGGTATTTACATCCAAATCAGGTGAACGGTGTAGGAATTACAACAGTTTGCATATGTGCCTCCCACTTGTTAAGGGACCAAAAGTAATGGGACAATTGGCTTCTCAGCTGTTCCATGGCCAGGTGTGTGTTATTCCCTCATTATCCCAATTACAATGAGCAGATAAAAGGTCCAGAGTTCATTTCAAGTGTGCTATTTGCATTTGGAATCTGTTGCTGTCAACTGTCAAGATGGGATCCAAGAGCTGTCACTATCAGTGAAGCAAGCCATCATTAGGCTGAAAAAACAAAACAAACCCATCAGAGAGATAGCAAAAACATTAGGCGTGGCCAAAACAACTGTTTGGAACATTCTTAAAAAGAAGGAACGCACCGTTGAGCTCAGCAACACCAAAAGACCCGGAAGACCACGGAAAACAACTGTGGTGGATGACCGAACAATTCTTTCCCTGGTGAAGAAAACACCCTTCACAACAGTTGGCCAGATCAAGAACACTCTCCAGGAGGCAGGTGTATGTGTGTCAAAGTCAACAATCAAGAGAAGACTTCACCAGAGTGAATACAGAGGGTTCACCACAAGATGTAAACCATTGGTGAGCCTCAAAAACAGGAAGGCTAGATTAGAGTTTGCCAAACGACTTCACAGTTCTGGAACAACATCCTATGGACAGATGAGACCAAGATCAACTTGTACCAGAGTGATGGGAAGAGAAGAGTATGGAGAAGGAAAGGAACTGCTCATGATCCTAAGCATACCACCTCATCAGTGAAGCATGGTGGTGGTGGGCATGTATGGCTACCAGTGGAACTGGTTCTCTTGTATTTATTGATGATGTGACTGCTGACAAAAGCAGCAGGATGAATTCTGAAGTGTTTCGGGCAATATTATCTGCTCATATTCAGCCAAATGCTTCAGAACTCATTGGACGGCGCTTCACAGTGCAGATGGACAATGACCCAAAGCATACTGCAAAAGCAACCAAAGAGTTTTTGAAGGGAAAGAAGTGGATTGTTATGCAATGGCCAAGTCAATCACCTGACCTGAATCCGATTGAGCATGCATTTCACTTGCTGAAGACAAAACTGAAGGGAAAATGCCCCAAGAACAAGCAGGAACTGAAGACGGTTGCAGTAGAGGCCTGGCAGAGCATCACCAGGGATGAAACCCAGCGTCTGGTGATGTCTATGTGTTCCAGACTTCAGGCTGTAATTGACTGCAAAGGATTTGCAACCAAGTATTAAAAAGTGAAAGTTTGATTTATGATTATTATTCTGTCCCATTACTTTTGGTCCCTTAACAAGTGGGAGGCACATATGCAAACTGTTGTAATTCCTACACCGTTCACCTGATTTGGATATAAATACCCTCAAATTAAAGCTGACAGTCTGCAGTTAAAGCACATCTTGTTCGTTTCATTTGAAATCCATTGTGGTGGTGTATAGAGCCAAAAATGTTAAAATTGTGTCGATGTCCCAATATTTATGGACCTGACTGTATGCCAGTGTCACTCCTGTGAGAATAAAGAACCTATTTATGTGTGTGAATGTTCATGTTGCATGTATCCTAGTTCAGTGGTTCCCAACCATGATCCTGGAGGCCCCCCAACACTGCATGTTTTCCATGTCTCCTTAATCAAACACACCTGATTCAGATAATCAGCTCATTAGTAGAGACTCCAAGACCTGAAATGGGTGTGTCAGACAAAGGAGAGATGCAAAATGTGCAGTGTTGGGGGGGCCTCCAGGAACGTGGTTGGGAACCACTGTCCTAGTTGATACATTTGTTATACTGGTGAATTTAAAATTGAATGTTAATGATTTAGACAGTTTTTTCACATGCTATGGGAGAATCAGAAACCATCCAAGAGAGCTGAATATTTTTCTTGTTGTTGTGAAGTTGAAAGTTATTGATCTGTGTTTATAGGCTACCACACTTTACATTAAGCATTAAGCAGAAATGAGCTTTAAGAATTAGGCTACAGGAATAACATTTACATTTACATTCAAAGCGACTTACAAATGAGGACAAAAGAAGCAATCAAAACCAACAAAAGAGCAACAAACATACAAGTGCTATGGCAAGTCTCGGTTAACCTAACACAGTACACGTAGCAAGGTTTTTTTTGTTTTGTTTTTTGTTTTTTTTTAAAGAAAACGAGTAGATAGAATATAAAAAAAAGAAACCTAGTTTTTTTGTTTTGTTTTTAAAGAAACAAGTACATAGAATAGAAAAAAGAAAGCTAGCAGTTAGAGAATAAATATACAATTGATAGAGGGTCAAGGGTGTGTGGGTTTTTTTTTTTTTTTTTTTTTTTTTTTAATAAAAAGAAGATAGATAGATAAATGCAGATGCACATTTTCAGGTTTCTCCAGAAATATTTGATTGGGTTCAAGCCCAGGCTCTGGCTGGGCCACTCAAGGACATTCACAGATTTGGGTATAAGTCACTCTTGCTGTGTGTTTAGGGTCATTGTCCTGTTGGAAGGTGAACCTTCTGCCCAGTCTGAGGTTCTGAATGCTCTGGACTAGGTTTTCATTAAGGCTATCTCAATATTTTGGTGCATTGAGCTTTTCTTCTACTCTGATGAGTCCCTCAGTCCCTGCCGCTGAAAAACAGTTCCACAGCATGAGGCTGCTACCAGCACACTTTACTTTTGGGATGGTACTCTGCAGGTGATGATTAGAGCTGGTTTCTTTCAAACATGATGCTTGGAATTGAGGTTCATCAGACCAGACAATCTTGTTTCTCACAGTCTGAGGGGCCTTTAGGTGTGTTTTTTTTTTTTGTTTTTTTTTTGTTTTTTGCAAATTCCAAGTGTGTATTCATGTGTCTTCACTGAGGAAAAGATTGGGTCTGGCTGGCCACACCGGCCCAGATCAAGTGTTGCAGTAATGTTTGTCCTTCTGTAGGTTTCTCCCATCTGCATATATGATCATGGAGTGACCATCTCAACTAGAGTGACCATCAGCTTCTTGGTCACCAGTCTAACCAAGGCCCTTCTCCATCAATTGCTCAGTTTGCCCATGAGGCCAGCTCTAGGAAGAGTCCTAGTTGTTCCAAACTCTTCCATTGTGGATAATGGAGGCCACATGCTTCTGTGAACCTTCAATGCAGCAGAATTTTTGGAACTCTTCCCTAAATCTGTGCCTTGACACAATCTCTGTCTCTGAGCTCTAAAGGCAGTTCTTTTGACCTCAGGGCTTGGTTTTTGCTCTGATATGCATTTTCAGTGGTTAGACCTTTTATTAAGAGGTGTGTGCCTTTCCAGATCATACCCATTCAATTGACTTTGCCACAGGTTAAATTCATTTAAAGTGTAGTAACATCTACAAGCAATATGAATGCTCCGGAGCTAAATTTCAACTGTCCCAGATAAGTCTTTTAATTCTTATGCAATGGAATCATTTAAGTTTTTTTATTGTTAATAAATTTGCAAAGATGTTAACACCTGTTTTTGCTTTACCATTATGCATGGAGTGTAGAATGATGTGGAGAAAAAAAAAGTAATTTAAAGCAGTTTAACATAAGACAGCATAACAAAACATAAAAAATAAGGGGTATGAATAATAATAATAATAATAATAATAATAATTTTATAAATATATTCTAGATTTATTACTTGTAAAGTAAGACATTTCAAAAGTTTTTTTTTTGTTTGTTTTGTTTTAATTTTGATGATTAGAGCTTACAGCTCATGAAAGTCAAAAATCCAGTATCTCAAACCATTAGAATATTTACATGTGAATTTCATTAAATGACCATCCCTAAAGTATAAATTCCGGGTATCTCTTGTTCTTTGAAACCACAATAATGGGGAAGACTGCTGATTTGGCAATGGTCCAGAAGACAATCATTGACACCCTCCACAAAGAGTTAAGGTAAGGTAAGTCACAGAAGGTCATTACTGAAAGGAGTGGCTGTTCACAGAATGCTGTATCAAAGCATATTAAATGCAAAGTTGACTGGAAGAATGAAATTGGGTAGGAAAACGTGCACAAGCAACAGGGATGACTGCAAGCTTGAGAATGTTGTCAAGCAAAGCCGATTCAAACACTTGGGAGAGCTTCACAAGGAGTGGACTGAAGCTGGAGTCAGTGCATCAAGAGTCACCACACTCAGACATCTTCAGGAAAAGGGCTACCAAGCCACTTCTGAAACAGAAACAACGTCAGAAGCATCTTACCTGGGCTAAGGAGAAAAAGAACTGGACTGTTGCTCAGTGGTCCAAAGTCCTCTTTTCAGATAAAAGTAAATTTTGCATTTCATTTGGAAATCAAGGTCTGGAGTCTGGAGGAAGACTGGAGAGGCACAGAATCCAAGCTGTTTGAAGTCCAGTGAGAAGTTTCCGAAGGCAGTGATGATTTTGGGTGCCGTGACGTCTGCTGGTGTAGGTCCACTGTGTTTTATCAAGTCCAAAGTCAATGCAGCCATCTACCAGGAGATTTTGGAGCACTGTATGCTTCCATCTGCTGATTAGCTTTATGGAGATGCTGATTTCCTTTTCCAGCAGGACTTTAGCACCTGCCCACAGTGCCAAAACCACTTCCAAGTGGTTTGCTGACCATGATATTACTGTGCTTGATTGGCCACCCAACATGCCTGACCTGAACCCCATATGGAATCTATGGGATATTTTCAATAGAAAGATGAGAAACAATCGATCCAACAATACAGACGAGCTGAAAGCTCAATAGTGCCTCAGCAGTGCCACAGGCTGATCGCTTCCATGCCACACCTCACTGATGCTGGAGTTTGTGCTAAAGGAGCCCCGACCAAGTATTGAGTGCATAAATGAACATACTTTAAAGAACTTGAACTTTTCTGTTTTGCAAATCCTTTTTTTAATTGATCTTAGGAAATATTCTAATATTTTGAGATAATGGATTTTTGACTTTCATGAGCTGTAAGCTCTAATCATCAAAATTAAAACAAACAAAAAAACTTTTGGAATGTTTTACATTACATCTAATGAATCTAGAATATATGAAAGTTTCACTTTTTGAAATAAGTTACAAAAAAAAAAAAAAAAAATGAACCTTTTCACGATATTCTAAATTTTTTGAGATGCACCTGTATGGTTTATGTGTGTTTTTCAAGTCATCTCCCTGTAATAAAAATCATCTGAATAAAGCAGTGCTAATTGACATAGCATTTATTACAGCTGGCTATAGAAACTATAAAATATATATTTTGCCTTATTCTGTAATAAAACTGGAAAAAGTGTTTTTATATAAATAAATCATAAAATTATCATTGGGAAAAATATTATAGAATACAAATTATTGGTTATTGTCCAGCAGTGTATTTGATGTCTCAGCCAATTAAAAGAGAGATAGGAAAATAATAATAATAATAATAATAATAATAATAATATTCTGTCATTTCTGTCCCCCTCACTTCTGAAATGATGGCTACATCAGGGCTCGAAATTACCATTTGCCTGTCACTGTATGTCATAGGAGAAGCAGTCAGTCAGGAGCAGAGCTGCACAATTCTGGATAAACTGAGCATCACGATTTTTTTGTTTCAAGTATAGATCATGATTCTCCCATGATTCTAAACATACAACTAAATAAATTAGCATGTAATTTACTAGAGGTTCAGACAAAATGTTAATTGCGTCAGTCTATTTATTTATTTAATATTTGAATTATTTATTGCAAAATCTGCACCTCTTCTGTGGCTAATATTAATTTCATAATGATCCTTACTTCATGAAGTCAAGCAGCAGACGTTAAGTGACAGTGTGCAAATAATACTTGCCCATTTTAGGGTGAACTAAATATGCAAGACTACATGGCACTGTTTATAACACAGGGTGTTCATCCTTTGCTGGGCTGCTTAAAAAAAAATGGGGGCATAAATTAAGAGTATATCCACTTCTCAAGGCACCACTACACCACTGGTCCTACCTAGAAAATTTTCCACCAACCGCCACTGCCAACACATTTAAAGTGCAGCACATTAGAATAGACAAATCACTTTGTATTTCTGAACAGATCATTTATCACAATGATCTACAATATCTTTACAAACTTCACAACAAGCTGCAACTACCTTTCAAATCCTTAGAAGAGGAATTCAAAGTAACAAGAACTAGAGACGTGTTACAATACAGGGACTCAAGAGATCTGAAAGTAGCTAATGCAGGGATTCAAGTGAGGACTGGCAGAAAATGGACGGCAGAAGAGGCTGTTCAGGAGGCAGAGGTAAGGTTGCAGCACAGGAGGTTGGTGGGAGTGGTTACACAAGGTAGAGCGGGGCAGAGATCCTTTGCCGCGCAACATGTGAACCTCAGCAGAGGGAAGGAAAGGAACAGCCTTGCTCAGGAGGAGGAGAGAGCAACTGTGGAGGAGATTAGATCCTGCAGAGCAGTGGGAATAAAACGGCAAGGAGCCTGGACAAGATGGGAGAATGCAATAGAGAGGAAAGTTTCCTGGACAGAGCTTTGGAAGGCTGAGCCACACCATATAAAATTTCTTATCCTGTCATTGTACGATTATGTCCTGCCAAGTCCATCGAATCTGCACCTATGGGGAAATGGAGAGTCACCAGCATGCTCACTCCAAGCGATGAACCCTGGAACATATCTTGAGCTGCTGTCCAAAGTAGGGCTGGGTATCGATTCAGATGTCCCGATTTGATTCGATTTCAATTCGCAAGCTCTCGATTCGATTCGATTCTTGATTAGATTCTCAATATTTTGATTACATTCAGTGAATATAGTTTTAATACAAATGCAACTGATTTTTCTAAAAAAATGAACAGTAAACATCAGTTTACAAATGGTGAATTAATAAAAAGAAATTAAGAGCCACAGGCTTGTATTTTAAACCTATTCTTTTTTTGTATAGGGTCCTTTTTTTTTCTTTTTCTTTTTTTTTTTTCTTTTACAAAAATAGGTCCCTATAAAATGCTCTTCTTAATTTTTCTGGTAATCAGATGAAGGCATAACATTAACATTAACATTAACAATAACATTAATTTAATTTATCCTAATCAAATTTATCATAATTTATCCTAAAAATTAAACCCCTTTATTTTTTGGCAAACAAAGTGCTGCACAACAGAGGTTTACTGTTAAAATTAAAAAGAAAACAAATGTGATCATTCCTTTAAAAATAAAGATTTATTATTATTTATTAGTAGTAGTAACATTGTTGTTACACTGAGTCTTAAGACTGCTAAATAGTAATATTTCTGACACAGTTTCTGCACGTTAAACTAAACGTTTATTTTGACGGGTTGCCGGGTCCCGGCCCTCCAAGAGGAGAATTACTTTAGTCAGGGCTGGAGAGCAGCCTACTTTAACGAAAAGGAAATCTGTAGGAATACTGACCTCTGCAAGGGACTGGCAATTCTTAGTGTACCTGGAAAGACAGCTGAAGTTCCCTAGTCATGAAGTCCCTCTCCAAGTATGAAGTACTGGTCAGCGACTGCAAGCAGGCAGGATGGAGAGCGAGGAGCATCCCAGTGAAGGCTGGTTGTAGGGGATTTGCAGCACGTTCCTTAGCCAAAGCCTACAGAGAATTGGTTATTGAGGGAGTGAGCAGAAGGGCAGCTATCTACAGTACCACTGAAACAGCAGAGAGAGCTTCAAGGTGACTAAAAAGAGGAGAGCCATGGGGTCTGATCAGCCCCAGCTGGGTCACCTGGAGGAGGGTGTATGATGTTGAAAGACCAGAAACACCCGATGATTCCAGGAGCATCACTGATGATATGTTCAGCGGCATCAGATGTATGTGCACAACGGAATTACTTACTAATTACTAGCAATTGTTATTGTAATTATATTGATGGATAAAAAGACACAGTAGTGCAGTGTTTGTTTTTTTCTTTGGATTTTTTCCAGTGATGTTCTATTTTTTATCGGTCAGAAAAATGTTACAGTGTGTGATATCAAAATATCTGCTGTGACAAGAGCCCCATCAAATGCAGTGCTAAGGATTTTTTTTTTTTTTAATTCAGCTCTCACAACATGAAAAAGACATCAGACTTTGTCTGGTCACCCGAATTAATCAATAATTAATTATTCAGCAGGACCACTACGAACTTTTTGTTTCTCTCCTCATTCTCTCCATGTATTTTCACCACGTTAATCTACAGTGAATCGTGGTCTTTTGTGTGAGGACTGTTTCGACCACTGGATGGAGCCCGTCTATTGTTTTCATCTCAGGGAGGAATAAGGGACGTGTCTTTACTGTATGTATGAGTCAGAAAGCATTTACTGAACTTTACGCTGCTATTTACGTCTTCTTTAACAGTATTTTCTTAAAACCTAAACGTACTTTCTGTCAAGAGAAAAAACCTAAAAATACTTTCTGTCAAGAGAAATATTGTAACTCGAGAAATGTAGCATGTTTAATGCGTAATATAAGTATTGTGCATAAAGATTTATTTAATAAATAGTCAATGTGTTTACTCAAACATTTGTGTTGTTACGCCATAGAAACGCTATGATTATATTTATAGTGTTCATGTAGCTAATTGATATATTTATAGGTTTCATCACAGTTTTTCCTTGTTCTTTCGCTTTTCTCTCCATGTCCAGACGCGCTGGCATCATGACAGTGTTTGAAAACTGTACTGTGGTGTTAGATGTGAAGAATCTGCCTTTTAAAGAGAAGAATAAACTGAGATTAGCTCTTCTGGAGAATGGAGGAAACATCTCATATGTCATCAACAAAGAGGTTCCTGTTCATTTTTTACTCTTACCCACTATCTTTATTTATGGTTTATAAAAACTAAGAGCAGCTACACTGAGAGCTTGTTTATACGTAGATAAAGAGTTGGGTTTCAAATGGCATTTACACAAGTTACACACATTTGGTTGTTGAACCCTCTAATACTGTTAACTTAAAGTAGTTAAAAATAACGCAGCAACATATTTAATCCAATGATTTGAGGCAGAGTAGTGCCATATTGCCATATTGTGCAAAGAAATAAGGAAAACCATGTAATACCGTAGTATTATTACCATAGGGTACAACGGGGCTAAAGTGTGCTATTCACTGCGCCTAAAATGTATAATTGCAGAAAAAATATATATGTTGTATTGAACATTAATGGAGCAACAGATTTTGTGTGAAAATAAATCATTCAAGTTGTTTATTTTGTTTAAAAATCTTATAGATGTATGAGGCGGCAAGAGAGGCATTTTTACCCCACACACGGGGTAAAAGGCTCACCAGCATGGGGTAAAAGACACATTGTATATTGATACAAATACTTCAGGTAAAATAATGTTGTTTTTTTTTTTTTTTAAATAATGTCTAAGTTCATACTTGTTCAAAACAATCACTTTAGCAAAGTTTGTACTATTTTCTACTTATTTTGAAAAATAAAATAATTAATTTTTGTTCAATAAATATACTGTTATTAAAATGTTACCATATCTATATATTTGTATATACCACATATGTGTATATATACCATACTTTTACATATTCCTTCGTTATTTAAAAACTGTTGCTTTAATTATCTTAAACAAAACTGAAAATCATAAAGAAGACCTTTGTCTCAAAATATTTGCATTAATTTTAGTGATTCTCATTTGCTAATTAAATCTGCAACATTTAAAAAAAAAAACATAAAATATTAGATAAAGTAAGCACAGAATCAATCTTTATTTTACGTTTAAAACATAATATTAGGATTTTTGAAGAATAAAAGAACAGCACTTATTTTATTATCCATTTATTTATTCCTTTCTTTTTTGAAATAAATAAATAAATACTTTTATTCAGCATCAGCAATAATGTTAAATTGATAAGATTTCTATATTTTGAATAATAATCTGCCTGGGTTCAATCAATCAATCCTGTAAAAATATCACAGAAAATTATTAAGCAGCACAATTGTTTCTGAAGTTGAAAATACATTGAAGGATCATGTTTAGTTTTAGAATCAAGCAGAAGCTTATTTGTGCGTAAAATCTTTAATTAAATTACATCACTTTTGTTTGCATTTAGACAGATATCTACCGATCATAGATATATCCTCACCAAAACATTAATATCTGACCTCTGCAGAGTATGCATACACATTTGTTTTAAAACACAGAAGACTGGAGTAATGATGCTGAAAATTCAGCTTTGCATCACAGAAATAAATATAAAGTACATTAAAATAGAAAACCTATATTTTAAATTGTAATGATATTTCACAATATTAACCAGATTCCGCCCCCTTCAATAAATAAATAAATAAAACCTTATATAGCCTAAAAATGATTCACTTATTTTTTGTCGTGTCCTTGTTGTTGAGAAAACCTATTTCTAAGATAAAAGCTTATATTACGATGATCAGTGAATTACGTGTACCAAACAAGCAAAGAAGAATTAAATATATAGGGTTGTGCGATATAGACAAAAATTATATCTCGGATTTTACCCATAACGATAATCAGACTATATTTTTCTGAGTGTGTTGCGCTGCAGGACTGCCGTGGACAGCTGACTCCTAAAGTTTTTGATATTCTACATGTTCTGCGTGGTCAGTTCACAGCAGTGATAGAAATTAATATTTTCCAACAAAAGATATTTTTATTGCCCCTTTATGGGCATTTTTACTTTTATAAAGCCTTTTTTTCTAGAAGTGTGCATTATCTTTTGCGTCAAATTCTTATATTTAATCAATAAAGTGAATTAGAATAATAAACCATTTGGGGCTGTTACCAAACTAATAAAATCATTATAAACAAAATTCATCTTTGCAATGCACAAGAAACAAAGAAGCTGCATCTGAAGAGGCATTTAGATGCATTTACACACTGTTTAATGCAGGACATGAATGCTTTAACCTGCAGTTACAAATGCATAAATAATGTTTTGATATTTTTATCCTAAAACGTTGACACAACATGACACAACAGCAACATAACACAAGCAATTGATAATAGGAAACAGCAAACAACTGTACATAATCAATTGTATGAATGTACGGAAGCATTTGCTACTTGTTCAAAAGACGACAAATTGCTTTAATGATGAGCACAAGTGACTAGATGATGTGGACGTTGAACATATAGTTTTGAGAATTTCAGCTGTGATCTGAGAAATGAGTTCAAAGGCTGGTTTTAAAACTCAGTGTGTACTTGTTGTGTACTAGTTGAGCCAGGAGACTCCACCAATAGGTTGAAATCTGATCAGGCCCTTCATTGTTGTGTGCTTTTTTCTGCACGATGGCTGATTTGTAGATTGGATCCCTCTCTGTATTTTGGTGTTTTTTGTATTTCCCATTAATTTCCTATGCTAAGAATACAAGTGTGACAATTTTTATACAACCATTTATCCTTTTCTAATTATGTCCACGTTTTTTGTGGTTAAAATTAACTACTCTAATGCTAGGATAATTTTATGTTAGTTCTTACAACAATAGCATGGCAACTGCACTTTATGCTTTATAATGCTTAAAGTACGGTAAGTAATAAGTGATCAGTGGTCCTACTGAGTCACTAAAGAGCTGCAGTGTATCTTCTGACCCACGTTTATCTTCTCCAGTGCTCTTTTGTAGTCACTAGCAGTGTGAATATCCTGAGCAGTAACCGGCAGCGCAGCATCCAGAAGCTGCAGATCCTAGTGGTCGGGACGCAGTATGTGTGGAGCTGTCTGGACCAGGGGCATCTCCTGCCTTTGACGGAGCATAATTTGGCCCCACAGCTGCCATATCCCGGCTCTGAATTCCTCCCTAATTCAGGTAGGAGTTTCATGAACCTCATTTAAGGAATTCTGAAACTTTCTTGGTTAGAACAGATGTTTGTCTCAAGTGATACTGTAACTATCAGATGTGAAAGGAGGTGAGACAGATGGGAGTGTCACAGCCAGATTAGTTTTATTTGCTAATAGTGGGTTTGTTTGTTTTTTGTATTTGTGTATGTTTGTGCTTGTGTTGAAGTGCATTTTTGTTGAGAAATGTATTTGACATTATATTTGAGTTATAAAAGTATTAAGTGAGATTAAACCATGTATTTTTGTGGCACTGTTGATATGTTGTTTTTCACTCTAAAGAGGTAAAAGTGTCGACACACATACTAGGAAAAGAGAAGGACAAAGATCAACCTGAACTCCCAAAGACTGAGTTTGAGATTCTTGAGAAGGGTGGACCCCGTCCTGGCAGGTTCAGGTGCGCCCTTGTTTTTCAGGTGCCACCAGTTTATTCATTGTTCTACTTGTTTTTAATCAGTTTCTACAGCACTTGTCTTGTTTAGATGTGCTTGTTTACCTGACTATGTCTTTTCATTCACTCAATGCAGAGTTCACAAAGAAGGCGATCATGATCTGCCTGAATTTCCTTCATATTTTCAAGTGGCCAAATATTCAGTTTTTGAGAGGGTGAGTGAGTTCATGCATCAATCATATTAACATTATTAGTTGACATCAGGGGGGGAAATAAAATAAATAGTGAAAAATGTATGGTGTCCCCTTTAACACATTCTTGAGCTGATTCTAGTAGCATCCACCACTGCACCACTGTTTGAAAGTGTTTTCATGTCTGCAAGTGTTTGATTGTGTGTTGCAGGTCAAACCCAAGACTTTGTCTGTTCTGGAGCTGCAGAGTGCCAAAGGTCGAGCAGGCCAGCAGTATCGTGTGTTGTGTTCAGTCTTGCGTGAAGCTGAGGTTTTATCATCCTTTAAAAATTCACCTTGTTATCATTTGTAATCATAGATGGTGATGGAGGTGCAGAATTTGTCTTGTGGTGATTGTGCTGGACTCTCTTGTTATAGACAGTGGTTCAGGACAAGCTTGTGTTCTGCATGATGTCTGAAGATGCTGTAGAAGCATATCTGCAGCTGATGAAGGAGATGGAGACAGAGGGATTTACAAAGACACACACATATCCACCTGAGGTTGAGCGCTTGGCATCCTACAGTCTGCAGCAGGTTAGATAAACACAATGCAGATCTATTTTTATTCATATGATATAAGTATAATGTGTCTAATGGGTGTGAAATAATTGCTCACTCTTTTGATTGGCAGCCGCTGTTGGAGGAGAAGCTGAACTGCAGCACATTGTCACAGGAAGTTGGTGTCTTTGTGGAGCTGGTTTGGACTGAAGCTCTCGGGTCCCTTAATAACATCCTGACAGTCCCTGTCTCCAGAATCAGCCTCAATGACGTGAGAATGAGCTTAGATCATCAGACACAGCGCAATAAAGAAGCTGACAGGAATTTGCTGTGTTTAACGGTTCTGGTGTGTTTATTGTCTCTCTGCTGCTGCAGGTGAGCAGGGTGGAGGGATTGTTGCTGCAGGCACAAAAGACTGAGAAAGAGGATGAAGTCAATGCCCTGCTGGAGGAGGTCAACACTCTTCTGCCCCTCAGAATGATCGACCCTCCTTTCAAACACAAGCTTGTGTCTCAGAAACTAGACCTTTGTCAGGTATCACATACATCAATTATAGTATAAAATTATTATACTACTTTAGGACCATAAAAATTTTGTTATAATATTATTTTCATGAAAATTAAGCAATTTTCTTCATATTTTCATTACTGGACAGTTTTACATTTAGTTTTTTTGTAATTCTCATTATTCTTAAAAATGATTGTCAGTTATATAAAGAGATCATTACGAATTAAGAACAATTAAAAAAATTGTAATACAATATTTAGTTTAAATAAATTAAAGTCAAACAAATACTGAGTTAAATACCTTCACATTTGAGGATTTTGGTAGATTCTTGAATTAAAGTTGAAGAGTTCATTTGCAAAAACAGATAACTCATTTTCAAAACTCATGTTTTTTCACTGTGCATTCCAATTAATCTCAATCAAACTGCAGTTGGGTTATTTTGATTAGGCTAAAAAATAACTAAATACAGCCAACTAACACAATAAAATCATGATAACATAACAAAAAACATGATTTTTGAAAATTTAAAAAACCGGAGTTATCTGATTTTGCAAATAAACTCTTCAATTTTTAATTCAAGAGTGCTGATCTGACCTTTTTACTCTTTTAACTCTTCTGTCGTCTCCAGCTGATCAGAGATATTGTAAATGTGAGCGAGGCCACTCTGGGAAGTCCCTCACCCTCATCTCTGGGAAAGTATCGAGCTCTGAGGTGCAGCATTGAGGTTGTTCCACCACAAAACTCTGAGTTTCATGTTGTCTCTCAACTGCTTCAGGACAGGTCAACATGATTGTGCTGATTGTGGTCTGAAGTTCAAACATGAATATAGTTCAGAACGTCTTTAAATTACGGTGAATATCTTGTATCCACTACAGGCCTGTTCAGATTCAGCAGATACTGCATGTCAGCAGAGGTGTGGAGCTTCAGTTGTTTAGGGAGGATTTAGGCAACATTAAACCCCTCCTGCACTCCACTAATCCCAGCAGTTTTGTTGGAATACTGTCACGGTAAAAGTTATTAATAAATCATTAATTTAAATATTAGCTTGAAGTGAGTGCTGAATTTGACAGTCAATCTTAATGTAACAATCAAGGAAATGAGGAATACAAAAATACCATAGACCAATCCTGAAATACAAAACAAAACAAAAAATTTAATATCTGACTGTACATTGATTGAAGTTACTTTTTGTAATGTCTAATCAGTAATTTTTTTGTTTTTTTCAGAAAATGTTGATATGTGTATGATTAATTGTCATTAATTTGATTGATTAAACAGCATGTCATGCAATTAATTGAATATACATTTTTAAACATTCTTTATAGAGGTCTGCTGCTGCCCAGGGTTGGAGTCGAACAGCATGGAATTGAGAGGACGGATATCGGGAATCTTGGAGGAGGAATCTACTTCAGTGACTCTCTCATATAATGTCAGTCAATGGGCTCCACGGCTTTGAGAGTCAAAAAAACATACATAGACAAAACCAAATTAAACCCTGCGGCTTGTGACCATACATTGAGGTCTAAAGACACGAAACGATCGGTCTGTGCAAGAAACTGAACAGTATTTATATCGTTTTTTACTTCTGATACACTGCAATGTCCAACTGTCCTGACCGCGTACACAACAGCCGGCGTCTTCTTCTTCTTCTTGCTTTACGGTTGATCGCAGACTTATAAGTGCATTACCGCCACCTATCTCTTAAATGGACCATTGACACTCCTAATTGAAATTGTAGATAGAGTGTCTGCGATCAACCATAAAGCAAGAAGAAGAAGACGCGTCACGCGCCGGCTGTTGTGGATTCGCTCAGGACAGTTGGACATTGCGGTGTATCAGAGGTAAAAAAACAATATAAATACTGTTTAGTTTCTTGCACAGACCAATCGTTTCGAGTCTTTAGACCTCAATGTATCGTCACGAGCCGCAGGGTTTAATTTGGTTTTGTCTATGTATGTTTTTTTGACTCCCAATGCTGTGGAGCCCAGTGACATTATATGACTGACAGACTGCATTTGTGTTCTACTGAAGAAACAAAGTCACCTACATCTTGGATGCCCTGGGGGTAAGCAGATAAACATCATATTTTCATTTTTGGGTGAACTATCCCTAATATTCTGCTTGTGTTTTGGGATCTTATGTGACTCTTGCATTTGTTTGTGTGTTTATATATAAACAGGATGATGAGTTTGTCATCTATAACACAGAGCAGATCAGACTGAAGTATGTGGTCCAGTACAGTCTGGAGGGAGATGAGTTAAAAGAGCTCCAACCTCATATCAACACCTTTGTGGAGCTCACACAGCTTATGAAAACAACGCCTGACATCTGTGAGTAAAGTTTAGTGAACAGGACATGCTGAGAGAGGCCAGCTTTTATATGTGGAAGAATCTGTTTTACTAGGGCTGTCAAATCGATTAAAATCTGTAATCAAATTAATTACATTATTTCGGAGCCTATAACCTTGTGGGCAGCACTCCAACTTGGTGACCAAATTTGAATCCCAAACCCTTTCCTAATTTGAGCTTAAATCCTCTCCTGACCCCATTCCCCACTTCCCCATAATTGTATTAATTTTTAAATCCTGTTTTTTAAATAATTGTGGTAAATGGACAAGTCTTTATGATAACGGTGTACTTTGACATGGTGGAGCGACAGATTCCTCAGGGATATCTGATGCTCCGTGAAGCTGAATGCTGAGATTTGTGTTGTTAAATTCATTAGTGGTTTTGTGTGATTGTGTTTCTTTAGTGTCCAGTGATGACAGTGAAGGTTTGGAGTCCACTAAGAATCCTCTGGAGGAGATGAAAGCAGGTTTGCTGGACAGCAGTGGTCAGAAACTTCCTCTACAGGCTGTCGATGTGAAGTGCAAGCTGATGGACCTGCTTTGCCAGGTATGATATTAAGAAGTGTTGAAAAATGAGCATGACGAAGTATTCCAAAGTAAACCAAAAGAACTAAACAATGAACAAAACTCCTAATAAGCTAAAACTAGAACAAGGCAGCAATGGACACAATCTAGACCACAACAAAGACACGACAAGAAATAAAAAGCAACAGAATTAGCCAAATAAAAGACAGATAAGAACCAAACTAAAAAAAAAACTGTAATCCCACAACATGTAGACCAGAACACTGAATTATAATTTTAAACCACAACAATAATTTCTTCTCCACTTCCACCAGGTCATAATTTTTCAGACCTACACAAACCAGAGTGCTGTTCCCATTGAAGCAAAGTATGTCTTTCCACTAGAGGAGACAGCAGCAGTGTGTGGATTTGAAGCCTTTATCAATGGAAAACATGTCATTGGAAAGGTGCAAATCATTCACAAATCGTCAGATACAGCCTCTGCTCTTTCTTTTCTCTCTAACTTTTTCATCAGTTTTCAATGTCTTTTTTGTCTGATAGGTAAAGGAAAAAGAGCAGGCTCGTAAGGAGTACAAGCAAGCCATAGAGAAAGGCCTTGGAGCCTACTTGATGGACCAGGATGCACCTGTGAGTTACTGTAACTGATCTGGAGCTAATGTGTGTGTGATAATGTATCAGGAGGTTTCTTTAAGGTCATGTGTTTATGTGAGGCAGGATGTATTTACTATCAGTGTGGGGAATCTTCCTCCTGGAGCCACAGTTTTGATCAAAGTCTCATTCATCACTGAGCTCGTGGTCAGATCAGGCTCTATAGTCTTCTCACTGTCTGGCAGCGTGGCACCATGGCAACAGAGAGCCGCCCTTAATCAGACAACTCAGGTACGATGGTCTTTTGTCACTGTATTTAAAATCTTGTTTGGCCTGCTGATTGTTACAGTGTTACAGTGTTTTGTTACAATGTTACAGTGTTTTGACTGACAGTTGTGTTGCATTTCAGGCAACTGTTGAAAAGATTGGTGTGACGGAGCTTCAGTCAGAGGGGTGAGACTCTCAAATACTTGAGAATTCACAGCACCTACTGTTGAGTAACTATAAAAGCTAGTTATATAATGTAGCAAACCACATGTTATTTTTATAATGCCATGCTTTATAGTACAGTAGCACCTTGTCTAGTTGAACTGTGGATGGTTTCTAAATAACATCTAAATAACAACAGAGTTGTTGTAACTCGCTTTCATTTGTTCCATCTCTCTTTCTTCAGGGAGTTTTCTCTGTCTATGTCCATTGAAATGCCTTATGAGATCATCAACTTGAGCTCTTCACACCGCATCAAAACCAAGGTTATTAATTCACTTTTGTGCTTTGTCTTACTAAATACTGTATTTTCTGAAAAAAGAAACTTATTCAGTTATGAATTGTTTTCTCTGTTCAGAGGACAGACTGTAAGGTAGTAATCAGCACGTTACCGGGACAGACTCTGGGATCTGAAGGGTTACAGGTGTCCTTCAGTCTTTCTAATATCCACATGCCCAGGATGTGGGTCGAGAACCATCCGGATAAAGATAGTCAGGTCACAAAAATAGTTACATCTGTTTTCTTGTTTGTCATGGATATTTTATTCCACACAAAAATTGACACTTTCCATTTTACGTACCTTGACAAAAATGATCACGGATACGGATCTGATCCCTGCAGGCCTGCATGCTGGTGTTTTATCCAGACTTTAAGTCAAGCAGGGTGTCCAGCTCTGGAGGTCCGTCCAGTGTGAGCGATGTGGTCATTCTTCTGGACTCCTCCAAGTCCATGCAGGGAGACGCCATGCTGAACGCCCGCAGGATTGCCCTTCAAGTCCTCAAATCTCTGGACCGCTCACTGAAGATCAATATCATCTCTTTCAGCACTGGTTAGTGCTTACTGAAATAATCTGTTATTGTTTTGATCATCATGTGGACATTTCATTTCATTTCCCTATTATGCTTATGATTCAGAGTGAAGCATTATGGGTAAACGTGTATGTTTTTACAGATTACACGGAAGCTTTTCCTGCACCAGTGCCATTAGATCAGGCATCTGAAGCAGCCAGAAAATTTATTATGGTGAGTAATGTTTAAAAATTAAAGATGGTTCTGAATCTCAGTTTCTTTGCGTATCATTGCATTTCTCCTCTCTTCAGTCGTGTGGCGGCTCTGGTGGCAGCACTGATCTGTGGCGGCCTCTCCGGAGCCTGAGTCTGCTGCCTCCCTGCCGGGGTGTGAGGAACATCCTGCTGCTCTCTGATGGACATGTTCAGAACCAGCCTCTGACCCTACAGCTGGTCCGAGAAAACTCCTGCCACACGCGCCTCTTCACCTGCGGACTCACGTCTGCCTTTAACAAATCTTTCTTTTTCTCTTTCACGTAAAATGAATTTCTGAACCTATGGTTTGATTGTGTTTGTGTTTGTCTAGCTTGACAGCTAATCGTCATATGCTCAGAGCTTTGGCTCAGGCCAGTGGAGGAACATATGAATTCTTTGACACAAAGATAAAACACACTTGGACAGAGAAGGTGAATCATGCTCTTTATTATATTGTGTTTTAATAACTTAAAAGGAAACATTACCTTTGCAATATGGGCAAGTCAGATTTGTGGGTAATTTCAGGTGCGCGCTCAGGTTCAGCGAATGGAGTCTCCAGGCTGCAGATCAGTGGCAGTGAAGTGGCAGCAGTTTAATCCCACAGCGCCGCCTCCTCTTCAAGCCCCCTCACAGCTTCACGCTCTCTTCAGTGACTGTCACACTCTCGTATATGGCTTTGTGCCACACTGCACTCAGGTAGACAGGCTTTACTGTTATGTTGGTGCATATAAATAAAGATGATTAAATATTCTTCCTTGTGTTCATTTAGTGACAAGCAGTATGGAGAACATGTCTTGATTATTTTTAATTAGTATTTTAGATCTGAAATTCAATTGTCATTTATCAATATACTGTTTGTAATATTAATCAGAAGACCATAAAAAGCATTAAGATGTTTAAACTGAATTACCCAGCTATTTGTGTATTTATTGTTTTGAATTGTGTAATATTTACTCTTTTAGGCCACACTGTTTGGTGATTTGAGTGGACAAGAGATCAAAACAGTGGTTTCCACCACAGAACTACAAAAGACAAAGGGAACTGTGAGTAAACATCTTAAATACTTCATATAATCTGACACCTTATCAATTGTATATCAGGCATTTGAAGTGTGTGTGTGTGTGTGTGTGTGTGTGTGAGTGTGTGTGTGTGTGTGTTCATGTGCAGTTCCTTCACAAGTTAACAGCAAGAGCGATCATTAGAGATTATGAAGATGGCATTCTAGCTAACAGTGAGGCAGAACACGAGGTACAATATTTGGCTGCATATTGATATTTTTTATATAACTGGCAGATTTGCTAATAGAAGAACGTGACTTGATGTCTTTTATTTCTTTATCAGGGGAAGAAAACAGAGCTGAAGTCCTACATCATTGAGCTCAGTAAAGAGTTCTCCATCTTGTCCCAGTTCACAAGTTTTGTCGCCATTGAAGAGAGGGTATGATTACTGCTAATTTAAGGATTATGTGTTCAGATCATTAACTGAACGTATATTACTAAATAATTAATGACAAAAATTTACAAACTCACCCAAAAAAGACTTAAATCCAATTTATTAAAATATTATTAATAACAAAATTTTAATAAAAATATTGTGAATTAATAAAGAAATAATTTAAAACGAATGCAAAATAAAAAGTGAACATCTGTGTTCCAGCAATATGGACCTGTTTTGTTGTGTTTTCCATCCCCATGTGCTCCGTGACCCAGTTTCTCCCTTACTTGATTATGTTCATGTCATGCAGGTGTGTCTTGTAATTACTCTCGTTACCCCATGTATTAAGTCCTAGTCTGTGCTGTCTGTCTTTGTCGGGTCTACATCATCTTATACGCGTGTCATTTTCCGTTCCAAGTGTGGATTACCCTGTGTGCAGGATTCTAATAAATACTGTTCCTTGATCCACGTCTCCGTCGTTCCTTCCGACACAGTGTGTGACAGAAGACCCGACCTACAAAGAAAAACTTAGCTGCATGTTTCCCCTCCGTTTTGTTTCCATGGTTCGTTCAGTTTTTTTTTCCCCTCCCGTTTTTCCCCCATGGATCCCTTCGACCCCTTATCCCATCCTGGAGTTGGAGCAGGAGTAAAGATCGCTCGAGGGCCAGACCAGACTGGTTTTGGACATTGCGTATCTTACCAGCTACCCGGACGACACGCTCTGCGCGTTCTATGACGCCAGCCTGAACCCCGCGTGCAGAGTGCCATCGTCCGAAGATGGCCCTCAAGAGGATTTTGCCACCTTTGTGGAGTGGATACTGGCGAGAAACGGATCTCCGTTCACCGTCTGTACCGAGGATGGAGCCAGTTCCACTCCGGACCCAGAGCACGGAGAGGAGCTCCGCCCACTGCACCATGGCTGAGGGTTAGCTTTTTGTGGATCAGGGACTGTGGAACACAGAAGGGGATCCCGAATTGGATTTATGGGCCAACCTGCCCCCTCTCCTCCCTCCTTCATCGGAGCCCTCTGTCAGTTCTGTTCCCGAGTCCAGCCCAGAGAGGGCTTCTGTCCCTGAGTCCAGCCCAGAGGGGGCTTCTATTCCCAAGTCCGGCCCGGAGAGGGCTTCTGGTCCCGAGGGTGGCTCGGAGAGGGCCCCTGTTCCCGAATTAGGCCAAGAGAGGACTCCTGTTCCTGAGTTTAGCCCAGAGAGGGCTCCTGTTCCTGAGTTTGGCCCAGAGAGGGCTCGTGTCCCCGAATCCAACACAGAGAGGGCTTCCAGAACCCCTTGCCTCTGCCTCCAGCCTCTGAGTCCCGGACTCCACCTCAGCCCATCGACCCAGCGGCTCCTAGCTCCCTCCTCTCCACCGTGGCCCATCAGTCTACTGGCTCTACCGGGCTCCCTCGTCCCTCCGGCTCCGCCTTGGTCTGTCGTCGTTCATCCGTCGCCTCGGGAGTCCACTCCTCCGGCTGCGCCTCGTCCCTCCTTCCCTCCGGCTCTGTCAGGCTCCTCCTTCCCTTCGGCTGCTCCTCGGTCCTCTGTCGCTTTGGCTCCACCGCGGCCTTCCGGATCCCTACCTTCGTATCGGTCGCCTGAGCCATCTGTTCCACCTCGGCCCTCCGGATCCTCCTCATCACCCTGGCTCATCGGCTCTCCGTCTCCGCCTCGGGCTCCTCCACCACCTACTGCTCCACTGCCATCAGTCGGCCCCCTGGAGTCTTCAGTCCTTCTTCCACCATGGCTCCTCCCTCTGTCGGCTCCTGTGGGTCGCCTTTACGGCTGTGGCCTGGGTCCCACCTGGCTCCGCCTGCTCCAAGCCCCTCCTGTCTCCTCCCTGGCTCCTCCCTCCATCGTCTCCACCAAGGACTCTGTCTGCCAGTCCCCTCCCGGGTGCCGTCCTCCTCCCGAACCTCCTCCCAAGTTCCCACCCGTCCCTCCCTCTGTTGTTTCTACGGCGTGAGGATGTGCCTTCCGGGAGGGGGGTGATATGTCAGGAATATGGACTTGTTTTGTTGTGTTTTCCCTCCCCATGTGCTCCGTGACCCAGTTTCTCCCTTACTTGATTGTGTTCATGTCATCCAGGTGTGTCTTTTAATTACCCTCATTACCCCATGTATTTCAGTCCCAGTCTGTGCTGTCTGTCTTTGTCGGGTCTACATCGTCTTATACGTGTCATTTTCCTTTCCAAGTGTGGATTACCCTGTGTGCAGGATTCTAATAAATACTGTTCCTTGACCCACGTCTCCGTCTTTCCTTCCGACACAGTGTGTGACACTGTGCATATTGAGAATTGCATGTTCTTACTTGTGACACTAAACGGCCAAACGGGGAAATGTATTGCCAATGCTGATAATTTAAAAAATACCAAATATTGTCTGATACTGTATGTTAGCCTTGCCAATGTCAGTCAACTTCTACCAAAGTGTGATATATAAAAATGAAACCAAATTACTTCTGTGACCTCATTTGCTCTTTTCAGGACCAGAATGTGCTTGACACTGGATTCACAGATATTCCTAAAATCATATCAGAGGAGGATGTGGATATTTTGCCATATATTGGCTGGACTGAAGAGAAGCTGAAGACTGCGCATATTATTGGTGCTGAAGATGATGATGTATGGGTAACAGTAAAATGCTCTGTTGTCATATAAATGTAGCACCATGTAATGTATTTACAACAATGCATTTTAATTTTTTTTTTTTTTTTTTCCAGATGGAATCGGAAGAATTGTCCAGTAGCAGCTCCGCATCTCATGATTGGAATTTTTATTGGCGGGAAGGATGCATTCGCAAAGAAAGATCAAGTGAAACTGATCATTGCAAAGTGGAGGATGCCGAGGCATCTAGAATTTCTTTTTTAGAAGAGTCTGCAGCTCCCCCTGACCCTCAGCTGATATCGCGATCTTTTTTTGCTCGCTCCAGTGTATACAGATATACAGATACAGATTTAGAAGAATTATTATGTGGGTCTGGTATAACTGCTCTAAATCCTCCCCCTCCCCCTGCTGCCGCTCTTGACTTCTCAGTAGAGGCTCTCAGTCCTCTAAGCCTCTTTGAATCCCTTCCCATTGAGTCAGTGGAACCTCGATACATGGCTAAAAGGCGTGCTCGTCGTACTCCAACTGTTAGTGCTATGAAGTCCATACCTTCCTCCATGAGTGACAGGCCTCCCCTTCATGGTGCCGCAATGCCTCCTTATGCTTACTCCATGAGTGACGAGCATCCCTTTTACAGTACTGCCGCAATGCCTCCTTCCCTTCCTCCTGCTTCTTTTGCATCACTATACTCGCTCTCCAAAGATGACAGCCTTCCTCCTGTTGGTGCCAGTGTGCAAGGTACTTGCTCTGTGGGTGAAAGACCTCCCATTTTTCATGCCAGTGAGATCAGCAGTGCATGTGTCATACAGTTTGCAGATCCTCCTGATTCTACTCATCTTGCATCTACAAGGTCCAAGTTCACGACTCCACTGCCACCTCCTCCTCCTCCTTCCAGCATGATGGCAGCTGTCCCTGCTTTCTCTTCTCAGTTGCTCTTTCCCCCTACATTTAGTGACTTCAGTAGTCCCCCCAGACTTTTGAGTGAGCCTCTGAGTTTGTGTTCCTCAGCATTTGAACAATTATTTGAAGCATCTCCTCAACAAGAAGCACAACAAGAAGTGCTGCAAGTTGTGCGACAACAGGAGCAACAAATATATCTGCAACAACCACTGCAGCAGTCTATGAGTTCTGCACCTGGTAAGTTGACTCTGATTGATGAGGTTTCCTCTGTGATCAGTGTTCTGATAGATTAAAACATCTTTTCTAAAATTTGTGTCATTTCTCATGAAGATGCAGACAGCGTCACTACTAAGTTTGCTGCTCCTCGATATAGAAAAAAACTGAAAAGAGCTAAATTAAGCTTGGCAAGACGTTTCACACCACCTCTTGGCAGCTTCGCAGAATTGAGAAGAAAGTCTGACACAGTGGCCTGGAATGAGCTGTTTGAGCTTCAGCGTGAGGTGTTTACAGATGATTTAATACACTAGATTATATACAGTATGTAAATGTGTGAGGGAATATGAACATATGCAATGTGTTTGGATATAGGATGGATACTGGGAGTGCACTGACAGGCTGAGCAGCTTCCTTAACCTGGACGTAGACTTTTTTGCAAATGTCTTCCTTAAGGAGAAAGGCATCTGTTCTTTTGGTAAGAGGGTGTTTTATATGCCTGTTGCTGGTCTGGACCATATTGCAGCTTATTCTCAGCAAGAACTGCCCATTTAATTTGTTCATATGTGCCATTATATGCCATATGTACCTTGTGAACACAACTGTTTCCAGACAGACTGAGAAAAACACCTGTGAACCTTTACTGTGTAACACCAGCCAATCATAGTAGAGCTTGCTAGATTGAGAAGGTGCTTTCCAGTTTAAAGTGCGATATGCATCAGACTGAATTTAAATACAATTTAAAATATAATCTAATGTTCTTTATTTTTCAGACACAGCTTGTGAGTCAGAATTCGTTAATCAGTCACATGTTTTGTGTGTCAGGTGTGAAGGCTCATGCTGAAATTCTGAGGCTGGTGGCAACTCTGCTGGTGCTGCAGCTGATCCGGGTGAAGAAGCTGGAAGTGGGACGGCTGCTCGAGTCTCTCCTCCGACTAAAAGAGTCCCAGGAGCCCAGGTACCAGCACACGTTCTCATGCGGTGTAGTGACTGACTCTTGTATT
The DNA here is from genome assembly GCA_039654775.1 of Spinibarbus caldwelli. NCBI lineage: Eukaryota > Metazoa > Chordata > Actinopteri > Cypriniformes > Cyprinidae > Spinibarbus > Spinibarbus caldwelli. The sequence goes on from CM077233.1 coordinate 15,136,270, forward strand.
TTTGGATTCGTGACTTTCTGCTCTTCTTCATTCAGACCGATGTACTGGGAGGCAGTGAAAAGGGCCGTGGACTGGGCCTGCCTGACAGACAGACAGTATCCGTGTGTGTGCAGCAGGCTGGAGATCGGCCAGGATTGGGAATCATCTACACGTCAACTACTGGGCTGTGATTCTCCACACCAATATTCCCCACTCAAACCTGTCCTGGAGAGACCTATGGATGTATTAGTCATGTAGAAACTGGAGACACGGTTCTATCATAATTTACAGTTACTGCTTCACTTTGTGTTAGCTTAATAGTGAAGAAATGATCTTTATAGCCTTAAAGTGTCTCAAAAATATATTTGGACAGATAATGTCATGCTGGGGAAAAGGTGAGAAGAAGAAGATCCAAATGCAAGCATGTTTAATAATAAAATAGAAAAAACAAACACAGGTAAATAACAGAGCAGGAACAGAGACCATGAAGCCAGGAAAACAAGCATACACAGTGAAACAACAACTGACAAAGAACTAAGCAAGCACATGGGGTATATATAAGGTTAACAAGATAACAAGGGGTCGAGCTAATCAATCACCAGAGAAACTAACAAGAGAAACCATGACAACAAACAAGGTGGACAGTGGAACAAGGGAAAGACAGGAACTAAACAAGAAAGTGAACACAGAAACAATGGAGAGCAGAAACCCTTCAAAATAAAAGTCCAAAGATAGGGGAAAATGAGAAGGATCATAACAAGTACAGTTTAATAAAGCAATTTTTTTAAGTTTACATTATTTTTATGAAACAGCATAATTGTATAACCACAAACCAAGTAATCACTGTTTTTATTCATTTTATTTCAGTGTTAGTTAAACTAATTGAAAATGAGAAATGTTGCTTTGGAAAAATCAGAATACAATTTTTTCATATTTTACTTCATTTCAATATATTTCAAGCATTTTTTTTTATTTTCATTTTAGCTTTAGTTTTAGTTATCTTTTGTTAGATCATGAAAATAAACATTCCATCGTATCTCTTATTCATTCAAGGATTCAAAAAGGATTTGTCATGAAGACAAACAGCCCTTGAAACACACAGTCATTAGACAGCAATGGAAAAATAATATAAAAACAATAATACAAAAAATGACTGATCAGTTAATGAATCAATGAAATGAATATATAAATGGCTTAAATGATTGTTATAAATGATTATATGATTAAATGGAACAAATAATTAAATGATAAATGATTATGAATGAATATAAAAGAAAGTAAAACAGCACAAATGTATGGCTGCACTCTTGGAGCAAAACACACGGTTTGCATTTGAGGATTACATCCTTGTATAATAACCCTGATGCTAATAAATGAACATGCATTTGGATTTGTGGTATATGAACTTGATTCTTTTTAAAGAACAGAAAGATTTTGTAGATTTACTGTAGATTTTGTGTCTCAAGGACATAGACATTTATTGATTTATCATTAAGAAACCTACAGTATATCTTTACAATCATACAGTGGGAATTATTAAGTTGAGCCAAGTGTAATTACTAGCACTCATTCAATATCTGTGCCTGAACACTTTGGAAGCAGAAAACACCAGTGTTGTTACGTACAGCAGACTCAGACGGAGACTCGGGAAAATTACAGATGTTTATTAATGTTCAGCAGAGCAAATGGTGAGCAGAATATCAATTGACGGTAGATGAGAGAATGATTATAGATCTTTGTCTTGACAGGAGTATTGAGCAGTGGAGATCGAGGGCACACACCTCACACAGACAGAGTAGCAGACTTCCGGAGGGTAGCGTTGGAGCAGGCAGACGGGGAACACTGGAGGTAGGTACACAAGGAGGTAAGTAGCAGGTAGGTCGCTGTGATAGCATCATTCACTAAGTGTAAACGAGACCGGACGTTAGACAGTGGTGAGGTGCGTGCTTATATGGCTTGAGGTAATGAGGTGTTGAGTGCGTGCAGGTGCGTTTCATTAGTATTCCGGTGAGGGTGTGCGATGTGATTGGCTGGCGTGGGAGCCTGGTCGATCTGTGACATTACCCCCCTCTCCACGGCCCGCTCCAGAGGGCCGAGGACCCCGACGGCGTGGTGGTCTACCTCTTCCCCTGGGAGCTGGTCGATCTGGGTAGGTTGAGTGGAATTCCTCGAGTAGGGTTGGATCTAGAACGTCATTCCTGGGAACCCAAGATCTCTCCTCCGGTCCATAGCCCTCCCAGTCAACAAGGTATTCCAGCTGACCACCACGGCGCCGGGAATCCAGGATCTGCTTCACCTCGTATACGGCGCCATCTTCCAGAATCAGTGGCAGAGGGGGTTCCTCACTTGGACCAGGCTCTGTGGAGGGAGAGATAGGAGGGTGGTAAGGTTTTAACAGTGATACGTGAAATGTGGGATGGATCTTATATTGTGGAGGAAGTTGTAGCTGGAAGGTGACCGGGTTGATTTGCTTCACGATCGTGAAGGGACCAACATATCTGGGACTTAATTTTTTACAGGGCAGGCGCAGTCTGATGTCCCTTGTTGACAGCCAGACCTTCTGTCCCGGTTGGTACTGGGGGGCTTCGGACCTACGAAGGTCTGCTGTCATCTTGCGCCTGCGCACTGCTCGCTGAAGATGATGGTGAGCATTGTCCCAGACCCTCTCGCTCTCTCGGAACCAGTAATCCACTGCTGGTATCTCAGATGGCTCCCCAGACCAGGGGAACAAGGGTGGCTGGTAACCGAGTACACACTGGAAGGGAGTGAGTCCAGTAGAAGGTTGACGTAGGGAGTTCTGGGCGTACTCGGCCCAGCCAATAAACTGGTTCCAAGAGTCCTGGTGGTCATGGCAGAAGGTTCGTAGGAAGCGGCCGATTTCTTGGATCTTCCTCTCCGTTTGCCCGTTCGTTTGGGGATGGTATCCTGATGACAGACTCACGGTCACACCTAGGAGTTTGAAGAATCCCCTCCAGACCCGGGAGATAAATTGTGGGCCCCGGTCCGACACTATGTCTTCCGGTAGGCCGAAATATCTGAAGACGAAGTTGAACAATAATTCGGCTGTTTCCAGGGCTGTGGGCAGGCCCCTGAGAGGAAGGAGTCGACAAGACTTTGAAAATCGGTCCACAATCACCAAAATGCATGTGTTACCGTCAGAATCTGGCAGGTCGGTGATGAAATCTACTCCCAGGTGTGACCATGGACGATTTGGAACGGGTAACGGGAGGAGCTTGCCTGCTGGTAAGTGGCGAGGACTTTTGGAAATGGCACACTCTGTACAACCCTGGACGAACCTTCTCACGTCCCTTGCCATGTTGGGCCACCAGTAGCGGTTCTTCAATAGCGAGAGGGTGCTGTTGGTCCCGGGGTGGCCAGTGCCCAGTGAAGTGTGTACAGAGTGGATAAGGTGATTGCGTTGTAATCGAGGGACATACTGCATTCCTGGTGGGCAGCCCGGCGGAATGGCCGTGGAAGCATTGGAGGAGGTGGCAGAGTCGTTACTCCATTGGATGGGACAGACTGTTTCTCAAGAGGGCTTTCTATGGAGGTGGAGTTTACCGGTAGAGATTGGATCTGACGAGGAGCTGGGTGAGGTAGACGAGGGAAACATGTTGGGAAACACTGGTTGCCCCACTTCAGGATTTCTCCCGAGCGCCAGGAAATCTGGGGATCATGTTGTACGAACCATGGAAGTCCGAGGATTATGTCCGTTGTAGATCCCTCCAGAACCAGCAGATGGAGTTGTTCCTCATGTAGTTCACCTACTCGTAGCTGAACGGGACCCGCACTGAGTCTTACATGGCGGCGGCTGATGGGTTTTCCAGTTATCGATTGGGCTTGATAGATGGTTTGATTGGTAACGGTTGGGAGATTGAGCTGGCGGCAGAGGCTCCCTGAAATGAAGTTTCCGGCGGATCCTGTGTCGAGTAAGGCGTGAACTTGAATGGATACAGTGGAGGCAGTAAGTATTACAACAGTAGATAGGGGATTCATTCTGGATATAGAGGGTCGAATAGCACTCACCGGGAGTCGAGGAGGTCGAATGGGGCATGATGATCTTAGATGTCCACTATTTCCACAATATAAACATAAGCCCTGGGTAATTCGCCTCTGCCGCTCTGTGTATGACAAACGGGTACTATCTGTTTGCATGGGTTCGTGAACTGGTTCTGGAGGGTGGTTTGTTTCTTGGGGGCGCTGTTGAGGAGTGCAACGGGTAAGTTGGGCTGATTCCTCAAAACATGATTGCATTCGGGTTGAACAACGAATGGATAGTTGGATTAAATGCTCCAGTCCACTGGAATCATCATATCCTGCGAGTTGCAACCGCAACTTAGGTTCGAGTCCTTGACGATAAGTGGTGAGTAATGATCGTTCGTTCCATCCGCTAGCTGCAGCGAGGGTGCGGAACTGAAGGGCGTAGTCCTGGATGGATCTGTTTCCCTGTCGGAGATGGTAGAGTTGATCACTGATGGATGGATCGGCTGTTGAGTGGCCAAACACTTCACGGAAGTGAGTGATGAAATTATGGAAAGACTGAGTGACTGGACCTGATTGTGACCAGATAGTTTCCGCCCACTGCAGAGCTTTACCTGTCAGGAGGGATATGATGAAGGCGATCTTAGATCTTTCAGTGGGATATAGCTGCGGTTGCATCTCTAGGGCTAAGGAGCATTGTAAGAGAAACCCGTTGCACTCCCCCGCCACACCAGAGAAGGGCGCTGGTCGGGCCATGGGACTGGCGATCAGGGGTGCAGAAGAAGTGATGGTGCTTGTCGTGGAGGTGATCGGTGGTGATGGCGGTGGAGCCGGTGAAGGAAGTAGAACTCGTCTGAGATTGTCAACGAGCTCCTGGAAAGGGTCGGTGTTGCTCATGCTGTCCTTGGTGTCTGGTCCGGTCTTCTGTTACGTACAGCAGACTCAGACGGAGACTCGGGAAAATTACAGATGTTTATTAATGTTCAGCAGAGCAAATGGTGAGCAGAATATCAATTGACGGTAGATGAGAGAATGATTATAGATCTTTGTCTTGACAGGAGTATTGAGCAGTGGAGATCGAGGGCACACACCTCACACAGACAGAGTAGCAGACTTCCGGAGGGTAGCGTTGGAGCAGGCAGACGGGGAACACTGGAGGTAGGTACACAAGGAGGTAAGTAGCAGGTAGGTCGCTGTGATAGCATCATTCACTAAGTGTAAACGAGACCGGACGTTAGACAGTGGTGAGGTGCGTGCTTATATGGCTTGAGGTAATGAGGTGTTGAGTGCGTGCAGGTGCGTTTCATTAGTATTCCGGTGAGGGTGTGCGATGTGATTGGCTGGCGTGGGAGCCTGGTCGATCTGTGACAAGTGTATGTTAAGACAGGACCCATTTCCGAATACTTGGGTTGCTTTTTGAAAACTCTTCACACAGTTATCCTCACCAACATTTAGCTTGGCACAACAGTTAAATTCACATTCAAAATGCACTAAAACTACTAAAACATTTATTACATGTTAAATTAAGTAATTTTTCCATATGTAAATTTCCATTAGAATTTATTTAATTTGAAAGATGTAGTCATTGAAAGCATTTTGTGTCAAAACAATGGAAAATGATCCACCGTTTAGCCAACATAGACAGCTGTTTTGAAGAGTTTTGAAAAAGTGACCTATATTGAGAAACTGTAGTTTGTATTTGTTAGCACAAAACTCAGAATACTATTTATTCTTGATTTAGAGGATGATCTTGATGAGAACTAATTTCAGAAGGGCATTCAAATGAAATGCAACAAATTATATCACCGGATGTGTCCTCATTCACATCTTTAAGAAGCTCCTCTTCATAATATCTTGAGCGAGATATATTAGACCAAGCTTTCGTAACCTTGTCAGATAATTGTTTGGGTCTATTATGGTTAAACTCACTATTTCGAATGTCATGAATGTCATTTGAGCATAATGTTTTTGCTCTCTTTTTGGCTATTTTTCGTAATTTTTCATCCAAATATTTATCTGTTTCCTCAGACAGGAGCTCCTCATACCGATTCTCATAGTATGGTTTTCCTTTATAGATCTCAGAACAGCAGTCCTTCAAACTCTGATAAGAGCAACTGTCACAGTACATCCCAATCTTGGTGGTAGATATCAGCCACCATCCACAGAAACCAACGGCTATGCAGATGTAACCAAAAAGCTGCAAAAGAAAGAACAATAAAACCACACTGACATGCATTAAGTCAGTTATTTAATGATGATTGATTGATTTGAACTAAAATGTTAAACTGTTGGTATTCTTAAATGTTATTAAATTAATATAGTATAGAGATTCAACTTTATCTTTTATCTGTGTATAATAATGCTGGGAAAGTTTATTAGTTTTTGATTGTCATTACTTTTATGTATACCAGCAATGAACCCACACTGAGGAAAATCAACTGGAGTAAAAGGACAACTTTATGGTGATCAGAAGTTAAAACAAACTGCAACAGTCCAAACATTATTATATATATATATATATATATATATATATATATATATATATATATATATATACATATATATATATATATATATATATATATATACATATATATATATACATATACATATATATATATATATATATATATATATATATACATACATACATACATACATATATATATATATATATATATATATATATATATATATACATACATACATACATACATACATACATATATATATATATATATATATATATATATATATATATATATATCAGCCACCGCTAATAGAAAACACTCTAAGAAAGGTCTGTAAAATAGGGCACAATATACTGTGCTATATTAGAGTAGCCTACTTACCTGTGACCAGTTTTTGTAGACTGTAATTATGCTCAATTCTTGAAGAGTGAGATTGTCCCTCTTGCATGGAATTTCACGCAGTGTGTCATTATGTTTGGTTGCCAAACAGAGATACAGGTCTCCGTCTAAAAGAACAAATCCTCCCCAGAACAGACTGATTCCAAGAAGCTGAAAGAGTTGAGGACAAAGACCGTGGCAACAGGCTGCACAAATTTTTGTTTGGGTTTGTTTCATTATTTTTAAAATAAAAAACAATATCAGAGGAATGAGCGCAAGGTAAATGACCACAATATAATGAAACACAGGTGTGCATGTGCACGAAAATTGAGAATTAAAGATGTACTGAAAAATGTAAATCATCATAAAAACTAGAAATATATTTGCAGCCTGTGACAAAATCAAGCGCAGTTTGTCTGGAATATCAGAGAAAAGATGCGGCATTGTTGATCCGCTGAAGCTCAGATGCAGAGGTTCAAAACAAATAGCTGTTTTCTCTCTCTTGAAGTCTCGACTGAGTCCTTGAGACACCTTATATCAGTCAAGATGTCTATCATTTCTCAAGATGGTTTTGAACAGTCTCACCAACAAATCAATAGGTTCCTCTTTGGAAGTTTGAAAGTGACATTTAAAGAATTTGTTTCAATTTTGGTTTCAATATGAGCGTTTGAGGGATTTCATGTAGGCTACAGCTCATAATATGTTGATTATACAACTCCAGAAACAGTGTAATCTTTCTTTACATGAATGAATAAATAAATCAATTAATAACAGAATGAAAAAAATGAAATGAGATGAAATAACTATAAACATATACTAATGCAAGAGTGTTTTGAAAGAAATTAAAACTTCTGTTATTGTTATGTGTCCAGTTCAAACTCCCACTTTTCCTTATTATTATACAATTTCACAAAATAAATTTCCTGGAGTATTTCATATATTTGTCCAGTTATTCAATCATATACATTCACATAATTAGATATTATGTGCATCAAAAGGGATATCACTTGCTGCATTTATTTGAACTTCCTCTTTCAAAAAACTTTTGCAGACAGATTTGCTGTAAATTAACAAATAGTTGTAAAATAACTATTTTGACACTGAAAAAAAATGGTTAAGGTTTACTTACTAAGCAATTTTCACAGAAATCATTTGTACATTTGACAAACAGTTATGAAGAAATGACAAATAACACATTGAATTAAATATCAAATTTTGAAGAAAGACTGAAATAGTATGATCTTTTAAAACCTACTCCAATAATTGTTGCTTTATGTACAACTTAAAAAATCATTTTTACAGTGTACATCCATTAAATATATCTCTTTTTCATTGTACATTTTACAAAGTCATATTCCCAGATACTATCTGTTATTGATTAACATCAGGATTGATTGCATGTTGCATGTGCCAGCGTAAGGTTCAGGCTCCTCTGTACATTTTTGTGAAAAGTGAAGTAAGACAACTAAAAGTCACCTGATGTCTGCATCCAAGTCCACAATTGCAAAATATGTTTTTCCCACATACATTACTGTGCCAGCATGTTTTTCAGTTGGTATATGATTTCTCAGAATCATGCACCAATTTCACAAAATAACCATAATGACAAAACCCACTATCAAAAACTACTTTCTCAATATCATAAGTGTCCCACTAAAAACTTGACACATAGCTCTAGTCAAACTAGAAAGAAATGTGTATTGTATTGTACAAGGCAAATAAAATTGTATAACTTTTAGCATCTGCACATGAACAGCATGTTTTAAGGTGCAAATTAAAAAAGTTTTAAAATCATGTATCAAGACATTGCATTTCACGTTTTAAGCATTAAGTTAAGTTTAAGCATAAAATTACAGGCTTTTGTACATACTTTTTCCTTAAAGGGATAGTTCATCCAAAAATGGATATATTGTCTTTATTTGCTCCCCCTCGTGTTGTTCCAAACCTGTATGAGTTTCCTTCTTCTGTTGAACACAGAAGGTATTTTGAAGAAACGTTGCTTACCTGAATTCTTCAAAATATCTTCTTACAGCAGAAGAAAGAAACTCATTTGGGTGTAGTGTTATAAGCACACTCCCAATTTAATATTTAGGTGAAATGGTTAATTCTGTCAAGCTGTGTGTGTCAGGACACACCTCTCAGAGGTAATATTGACACAGGGAGGAGGTGCTGGTCTCCTTCCCTGGAAGTAAAGTTTGAAAATAGTCTGAGGGGATTAGAAAGCGCTCATTCGTCTTAGCCTGTTGATTTATTCTGCCGTCTACAGAGATGCTGAGCAGAGTGGTACATCGATTCATCACAGACACTGCTTAAATATAGGAACAGGTCACCAGAATGGCTTCAATAGGACAAATAATCTTTGGAAGGTAAAAGCCTTTTTCAAACCATTTCAGGCTGAAAATTACAGTATGAATAAAAAGTCAATATTGAATGTTTATCAAATTTGTCTTTTGCAGTATGATTTTTCTCATAGTAGTAATTTCAGGACTCATCATTTTCATTCTGGCTATTGCATTTTCAGGTTAGTAAAACATTCTGTTCTAAAAGTGCATTTGGACATTTGATGTATATAAACTAAACAGTTGTGTGCATGTGTATTTCCAAGTGTCCCAAGGTACCGTTGAAAGCAGAAGTCCCTCTCCTGTGGGGAATTTTGCTGAGGATGTGGTCCTGGATTGCAGGTTCCTTGGCAACAGTGGCAATGAGCAATTCAGTGATGTGTCAATTACTTGGCTGAAAGACTCTGTCAGTGGGGTGGTCTATGAATACAAAAACAAAGCAGCCCAACTTCAGGGGCAGAACACACAGTTCAAAAACAGGGCTCAACTGTTCTCAGATGCGATATCAGTGGGCAATGCTTCCCTACTGCTGAGAAATGTGAAGCTGGAGGATGAGGGTGTGTATCGCTGTTCTGTCAATGCACCCAAAGTCTCAGGGACTACCAACGTTAACCTTAGAGTGGCTGGTAAATACATTTTTTAATCATTTATTCCAAAGTAAATTAAAGTTTAAAACCAGAGAATGTAGTTCTGCTTCATACTTCAGATACGCCAGTAGGTGGCGACAAATTACTGTTTTTATGAGTAAGTCAGTGAAACTTTCACTCAAATGATTCATTCAAAACCCTGATTCATTCAGGAACTACACAAACGACTGTCTACCTTTGAAATGGCATACTTCCCTGCTATATAGTGGGTGAAAAACAGCATGTGAACAGAGTAGTATGTCCGAATTCACAATAGTCATAAAACAGAAAACAAAAAGTCCCTGGATGACGCACTACTTCTGGCTAGATTCTGAAGTGTGCATCCAGTGGACAGTTTACTATCACATGAGGCCATGGGAGAATATTTGTGAATTACAGTGAAGTGACTGAGGCTGGTAGGTCACATAAGAATGAAATCATGACAAATGTAGTACATCCAGATTACATTCACATAGAACAAAGTTTTTAATGGTCATTAAGAAATTACCTAATCAAAAGAAGTATGTACCCAGGGAGTATGTGATTTCGGACTCAGCCACTGTCTGTGCAAATGATTCACTGAATCACTCACTCAAACGACTGATTCAAAACCCTGATTCATTCTGGAACTAATGTTTATGAGTGAGTCACTGAATCATTGATTCAAAGATTTGTTTAAAACTCTGATTCATTTAGGAATGAAACACATGAAACTATTGTGTATTGCTCAATGATCTGCAAAGGTTATTACTGCTTTGGCTTTTCATTGGCAGAGCAAAAAGTAATATTAAAATAATATTAAAATAAATAAAATATAATTAAAGTAATTATTAATGATTAGTAGATAAATATTATTTAACTGAATCCATAGTGTACTTTGTGGGTGTGTGGATGTGTAGTGTAGTGTATATATATATATATATATATATATACATACACACAAAACACACATACATACATAATTAAAATGATGTTTAACACATATTTTAGTGTATATCTGCTCATATCGAATTTTGCTTTTCACTCATATCTATGTGTTGTTTGCAGCATTCTCAGCTCCCACATTTACTCAACGGAAAGATGGGTCTCTATTTGCTCAGGCTCATAAATGGTTTCCCCAACCAGAGGTTAGCTGGTTGAGTCAGAGTGGACAGCTTCTAAACAGCAGCACCCAGTTTATCAACAACACTGCAGGAATCCTGCGAGTTGCTAGTGTCCTCAAAGACCCAGTAAAGGAAGATGACACCTATACCTGTCTAATCCAGAACAGTCTTGTGAAAGCTATCTCAGAGGCAACTGTAACAGGTAAAATAGTGATGTTGACAGAATAAAAGTGTAAAGGTAAAACTAATTATTAAGTAGGACTGACCCATAATCATAACATTTACTCAGAGCACTGGATATCAAATCAAGTTTGTTAAAACAAATTTAATGACAACTTGGACACTGTGGACAAACAAATTGGATGTGACACATTAAATAGCATGACACATGCAGTAGGCTATGTAGAGCAAATAATGAGTTAAGACTGCAACATAAAAACACTATGCTTCTGTTATAAAGTAAATGTTGCTTTTCTTTATGATTATCCTCAGCAAACAGTGTGACGGAGAGGACATACTTCATATTCAATGCTGCATCTACAAAAGTGCCATCCTTACAAATTCTGCTCACAGTCATCCTTATTCTTTCTGCAATCCATCAGACGCTGTATCCAGTTTAAAAAATCTGTACTTCTAGCCAGAAATTGTTAAAGCAAAAAGGCAAAAATTAAAACAACAATATAATTCTATTTGGTTATCCCAAATATAATATTGAATATAATAAACTTTCTCCAATTGTTGGTGATGGTCAAGCCAATCATGGTTTTCTTGAACCAGTCTTGTTTGACCATAATGACATAGTCCAACATAGTTGACTTAAATTCAACTTAAAAAAGTGTGAACTATGAATTTAATCCGTATGAAACTTTTGTTATTAATTTATCAGCTGCTCTTGAAACATACGACATCATAGACTATGTTTCACATGCTATTATCTAAAACTGTTCATGTAAAATGTTTGCAATACCAATAAATATTGTGTTCTTATGTCAACTTGAATTTCCATTACACTTTTTACACAAATGATCATGTTAATTTCAATATTTAATCAGTAAATATTACTACATTATTAAAATCAGTACATAATTAAAACCAATACTTTTATCTAATAATATTATACAATGGACCTGAGTTAACTAACAATTAACCCAACGCTAACAAAGATTAATAAATATAACAAATGTGTTGAATATTGTCGGTGTTAGCTAATGCATTAGGCTAATTAATGTAAACGATGGACCTTATTGTAAAGTATTACTGATAACAAAAGATCAGCTATTTAACAGCTGTCTAACCAAAACAATGATATTGTTAAAGCTACTTCCAAAAACAGAGGCATGTTTTACATTGTGCATCTACATACAGCCTAGGCTAGAGTCTCCTGGTTTATTCCATATAGAACTGAAACTGTATTTGTAAAGGGAATTGGCAGGAAATAATGCATGAGCTGCATATTAGCAATCTTTGACCTTTAAGTGGTGTGTGATCTTGTGTCTTGATCTGTCTAGCCAGCAGATGGGGACACCCATATTCCACGCGTGTTTTACAGGCGCAGGTTCCTCTTTTTACACGCTGGGACAGGGCCGCGTTTCAGACCACGCCTCAAAACGTGAACGAGTAATATGATTGGACGGCGAGACACGTTCTCAAATAACATGAGCGAAAAAGTTAACTCTCTCACAAGTTTGGTGAGAGATGCGTTTTTAGTAAATGACAAGATTTACCAAAGGCGATTAGCCATTTTATGATAGAGTTTTTGTATAAAAAAAATTATTATAGTAAAATAGAAAAACAACAACTACAATGTCACTTTGCAAAGAGCGATTAGTTCATGAAGAAAATTTAGAAGCAGTCTTGAGTAAAAGCAATGGGGACAATGGGAAGAAGTCCAGAGCGGTCTGTGGTGTTTGCAGTCGGATGTATCGAGACCCTAAAATCCTGCCCTGCTTGCACACGTTCTGCGCGGACTGCATTCGCCAGCGCGAGCCGTTCTCTGAGCGTCGCGTGAACGGGGAACCACGGGGCTCAACAATCCTGTGTCCTGAGTGCGATTCAGAGGTGCATCTGCCCCCATCGGGTGTGGATGGGCTGACCACTGACCATCTTGCGCTGGACGAGGTCTTCGCGGAGACGCTGCTGGTGGACTGCGGGGTTTTGTGCGACTTGTGCAGCGACAGCGACGCGATGAAGCGCTGCGAGGTGTGCTGCGTCAATCTCTGCGACTTCTGCAGTCAGGCCCACAGGTCAGTTCATTAGAGACTGTTTTATAATTAACATGAAAAGTACAGAAGTCATTTATTAATCCTCATAAGCCATGTATGCCTTTACTCCTTTAACAGAAATGGAGAAGTTAAAGCGATAGTTTAACCAGAAAAATTAAAATTCTGTCATTTTTTTCACCCTCATGTTGTTGTTTTTAACTAGTATGACTTGTATGAGAATATATTTTGAAGAAGTAAATGAAAACAGTACATGAAAGGAGAATTATGTCAGAATTCACAATATTAGCATAATAACAGTAGGCGAAATGACCTGAATGACCTACTACTTCCAGTGAGATTCTAAAGCACACATCCAGTGGACACTTTACTATCCCATGAGGCCACTGGAAAGGAGTAACAAGATTGTATAGGTCACATAACAATTAAATATGACCAGATTACACTCAAACTATACATTCATACTATACAGAACAAATTTACTCAAAAGCAGAACCTACTCAGAAAGTATCAGATTACAGAGACTGTTGTTTCACAGATTCGCCCTTAACTTAAATTCAGAAGTCAATCACACTCAAAATATCACTTTGTGGTGGCATTTATGTGTTCAGCTCATAAATACCATCTTTGTGACATAGCTTGAATGCACCATGTTTCCTGTAATACATAATGTCAAAACTCTTGTAATATTCCCTGCAGGAGACAGAAGAGGACCTCCTCTCACTCTATCCAAAGCCTACAGGAGCTGAAGTCTCAGGGTCGTCTCACTAGACCCGTCCTGTGCTCGCTGCATCCTGGACAGGAGTTACGGCTCTTCTGTGAGCCGTGTGACCTCACCGTGTGCCTGGAGTGTGCGGCCACCTTTCACCGTGACCACCACTGCAGCTCTGCACATGAAGTCATCAGCCATCATGGCGATCGCATCAGGGATCTGATCGTCAGGAGCTTAAGGCCTCGTCTTGGCCGTCTGGAGGAGTCTTTGAGACGCGTGGACACATCCCAAGAGGCGCTGCAGGCACGGGCTGACACACTGGCGGGTGAGATCCGGGCCTTTGCTCGGAGCTATGCCAGCGCGGTGGAGGCACATTGCTGTTCACTGCTGCGGTCACTGGAGGACTTAAGGTTGCAGCGCGGGAACCAACTCCATCTGCAGAAGGCTCAGCTGCAGCAGGCCTTGTCTGACGTCCGCGGTGGGGTGGACTTCGCAGAACGCCTGCTCACGTGTGGTTCTGATGCTGAAATCCTCAGTGCCAAAGGAGTTACTATGAGGAGACTGATGAACCTTGTGGAGTCAGGATTCGACCCACACCCAACAACGGTCGCCCATGATAATGCCAGCAGCATTTGTTTCCTTCCTCAAGAGACTGCTGGAGAGGTGCAGGGATTTCCTGTGGTGGGAGTCATACATGCCAAGACTGTGGATCCCAGCAAGTGCACGATCCAGGGAGAAGGTGAGAGTAGGGTAGACAATGGTGGTCCTTTTTTCAGAATCAATTTAGAACCATACCTGAAAATGAAAATGCAGTCATTAATTCCATACAATGTATGGAATTTGACACTTTCAGGCTTCAAAAATGACACACAAGCATTAAAGTAAAAAAAAAAGACAAGTGTGATGCACATACTGTAAGTTAAATTTAACCACTTCGATTGTATGTTGAATGGATCAGTCTGATTTATAAACAAATGTTTTACTCTGCTTTCTGAACTGGATTAACTTATTCATCAAAAAGATCTTTAGAAAAACATATTCAGAAATCAAATGTGGCTACTTTACTCACAACACAAAGTTTTTAGCAGATTTGTTTTTTGGATCATTTTGGAGCTTTCCCTATTCAGTTTCAGTATATTAAATAAGAGAATATTCTTTCAGAATTCAGAAATATAAAAACAAATCATGTTTTAAGCTCTATAGAAGAGAATCACACAGGTTTGAAATTAAATAAGGGTCAGTAAATGATGACAGAATTGTTATTTTGTTGAACTGCTTCCTTTAAAGTCAAATCTTCAAGTAAAACCAGTTGTTTTATACTTTTATTAGCCTTTCTCCCTCTGAATTTGTTTATTATTCTGATTTTAATCTCAAATGTTGGTACTCATGAAGCTATGTGGTCGCATGCAGTACAAGTGTTTGGTTTGGTGACTTTACTGTGGAATTTTAAGCTGTGTTTGTCCAACACATGACAGTTTAGTCCAGATTCTTCAGAAACCGTACAGCTCAGATGAAATTGTGTATTTGCAGATTTCTGTGCTCAGATTGTGTGTGTGTGACGAGATCTTCAGTCTGAAAGTGAGACCTTATATCCGCTTTAGCCATCTCCCATACACACACAGACGTACATACACATGTATGCACACACCAAAAGGCCCAGGTCATGACACTGGGATAAACAGCAGACAACATTCCTGGCTACCATGACAACCCAACCTTTTTATGTGCTGGTGCTCCTAGAGTATGATTGTAAAAGAGACACTTATCCAGCTCTGTCCCAGCATGCCACAAGTAGGTTCACAGCAGGAGGAGAATACACTGCTGTTTGCCTGTGGTGTGCAGGTTGACCATCCATGTCAGCGTTCCCACAGTCACAGAAAACAACAAACTGTTTTTTGTAAGAGCTTTTGTAAAGCGCTAATGTGAACAAAAGACAATGCGGTTCAGATTTGATGATTGGATTTCATTAGATATGTTTACTCCTTTACAGTACAAATGTCATAACTCTGAATGTGTTCTTCCTGTGAAACAACAAACTTCTCTCTGGTGATGTATGCTGGACTTCTCCACTCATTTATTCTGCATTAATCCATCCCTTTATTACAATCAACTGCAAGCTCACATTCAGATATGCTTCCATCCAATCAACAACAGATGAGTAGCACCAAGTCCTCGTCCTGTATTTTTTCTTTTTTGATAATCCGTGTCACTTGGATGCAGCATGTCACAAGTCAGAAGAAAAGATCTGTCGCTGCTTCCGCTACATAGCCTGTGTCGCTCACATGTGTCTGTCCTTGAATAACTCACAGGTGTGGAACGAGGTCGTGAAGGCCTGAGGGGAGAGTTCACTGTGGTTTGCAGGGACTCCTCCGGAGAGCAGATGGGCCGAGGTGGAGAACCTGTGCTGGTCAGCATAGTGCACAAGGAAAGGAAGGGCTGGTGAGTATATATGGGAAAATTAAGACCACCACATTTTTAAGAAAGTCACAGAGTCACTAAAATCTTTACACGGTTGAAGCATTGGCAAAACATCACTTTCTAATTACAGATTCCTCCTGAACTATTAATGCACGTCGTTTTATCAAATGAACATTTTTTTTTTTAATTTATTCTGATGTTCTTTTATTCATGAGTGAATAAATAAATATTTTAGGCCTTTTAAAATGTTATTATTTAGGCCTGAATGTAATATTTATGATTTTTAATTGCAAATAAAATTTTGATCTGTTTGGATTGTACAGTATTAACCCTTTAAAACCTAAGCACACCCCCCCAAAAAAAAAATCATAATGATATTATTCAACGACCACTAACTGGAGTAACATAACGTGGGTATCATTTTAAAGCTTAGACTCTCAGCTTTTTAGTGAATGTAATCATATTGGTCAGCTCTTAAAGAGTGCTGAGCAGTCCCTCTAAACCTGACTACCGCCAGCGGGACGCCCACTAGCTGTGCAAAAATTAATAATCATATTTTCAAAACTACAGCCTTGATCAACGCAATATAGGTGTCATTTGAACGCTTAGAGACTAAACTTTACATTGCATGTAGCCAAATGGAAAAATTCCTAAGTAGTGCTGAGTTATTTGCTGATAAACCAGAGGGGGGGGGGATCATAATTCTTGAAATATTATTTTTGTACTATTTACTGTAATTTGTCAAAAACATCATAAAGCTCAGATAGTCATGTGTCATATGTCATTTGAAAGCTCTCACGGAGTAGATTACAATATACAGTATAATTGTTTTGGGCTTTGACTAAACTTGAGCAAGTTTTTGTACGTGAAGCCCCGCAAGACCCATATGTAAGTAATAAACGATGTAGCATTTATGTCATGTTTTGGCTTGTAACTTCATGAAACATGCTCCAATTGTGGAAAATTGGACATCATTCTTTACATTATCCAGATTAAAATGAGTCCAACGTCAACAAAATCCAAAAAGTCGATCACGAGATATTGCTCAAGCAATTATGACACACAAAACCCCACAGGCGCACAGATACTAGCAAAAACTAAAATGTAGCTATCGTGGCATTTTTGCTTATAACTTCATAAAACATGCATGGCTTGTAGAAAATGGCACATCATTACTTACAGTGGATGCTCCTGATTGAAATGAGTCCAAGATCAACATAATCCCATACATTGATCATGAGTGAAAGAACGATTTTAAAAATGCCCATTAGGGGGCGACAAAGGCTAAACAAAAAAGGCTACCTTGGTTCCAAATGCTGTAACTTTTGATTTCTTTATATGATCACCACAAAATTCACTTACCTCCTACCTTATTTCCTTCCTGAGGTATTGCATGTCAAATAAGAAAGATATGTAAAATTTCCCTTGAGCAAACTTTTATTTTTTGTCTTTTATCAGCAGTGTCTCAGCATGAGAATGTCCAAATTAAAAAAAAAAAAATTATTTTAAACATTTTCTTTCAAACAATACCAAACTTTTAACTCTTCTTGCTAGAAATTTGGAGTTATGAGTCATTAATTTGGTGCATGTCACTCAGAAAACATTTTTTTTTTAAGTGCCTACCTTTGTTCCAAATGCTGTAACTTTTGATTTCTTTATGTGATCACCAAAAAATTCAGATTCATGATCCCCCTACCTTATTTCCTTCATGAGATATCGCATGTCAAATTAGAAAGATATGTAAATTTTCCCTTGTACACACTTTTTTTTTTTAAATTTTTTTTTTTTAATTTATTTATTTTTTGCTGTTTATTAGCAGTTTCTCAGCATGAGAATGTCCAAACTTAATTTGTAATTTTTTTTTTAATTTAAAAATGTAAAAAGTTTCCTTTCAAACGATACCAACCTTTTGACTCTCATTGCTATAGTTTTGGAGTTACGAGTCTTTACTTTTTTGAATGTCAAAAAACTCTGAAAATGCCTTCAGGGCTTAAAGGGTTAATAAACTAAAAAACTTAATGTGATGCATATTTGTCAGCCTTATTAAAATGAAACAAGAATGAGATTTCTGTAATAGTAATAATAAACTGAATGCATTTTAAATACACAGCAACACAAGCTTAGAAAGAATTAAAGTGAAAATACTATACATTTCATTATCAGCATCTAACATCAGATCTTAAAGGTGACATATCATGAAAATCTGACTTTTTCCATGGTTAAGTGCTATAATTGGGTCCCTGATGCAACTACCAACCCAGAAAAGTGAAAAATAACAACCCAATACTTTTTTTTGGTAAGCCTTTCTCTGCAAGCTTGTGAAAAAACAAGCCGCTCAGATTTCGCTGTTTTCGCAAGCAACAACAGTGTACCAGTTCTAACGCCATGGCGGAAGTTCGAGAAAAGCATGCTAACTGTTATGCCTTTGGATGCACTGACAGGAGGAGACAGGAGACGAGAGCAGTGGATTTATTGATTTATTTACTGTATATTGCACGGCTGCCACACAGATCTTATATATATGTGTGTTTTAACATAAACCTGTGTGTATTTGGCAGTTTAAGCGCAATAAGACATGAAAGAGAACTTAGTTTAGTACTCGTGCTGTGTTGTGACAGCCGCTTTCTGTGGGCATGCTTCAGATGTGTGTGCTTGGAAAACTGTATATCAGAAGTTTAACCTAATGGTGCTTTTCCACTGCGTGGTACGACTCGGCTCGGCTCGGCACGGCTCAGTACGGCACGGCTCGGTTTGCGTTTCCACTGCAGTTTAGTACTACTTTAGAGTGGGCGGGATTATTCACATGTCGTTATAGTTACACCCCCTCTACTGCCGTGACCCCTGAAAAACTTTTTCATTCCGTGTCACCCCATCAAGCTCTCGCTGGATCCGCTCCTCGGCTATCAACGAGAGGAACGTCTGTATTTCCTCAACAGACAACGAAACACCCATTTTTTGGTTATTTAAAAAAAGGAGCGTTCATTCAAAACTGTGCCGTTCAATCCTACGCTGGCTGTGTTGATTTAAATCTTGCGGGTCTGTTGTATCTTGTGTCGCAAGTTCAGTTACGCAGGCAGTGACGATTTTCTCTGGCCAATCAATGATCAGCAGAGTTTACACGTCACGTTTTGGTAACGGTACGGTTCGCTTGGAACCTCAACTTTTTCAGTCGAGGTGGTACTGAAAAAGTACCAGGTACTGTACCCAGTGGAAAACCCCCCAAAAGTGAACTGTGCCGTGCCGTACCATGCAGTGGAAAAGCGCCACAAGACCGTTAAAACACATGATTTCAACATGATAGACATGATCATCAAAACCAAACATATGTTTTTTAGTAGCGCATCGGAGGAACGAGCTGTAAAGGCACAACCCTATTCTAGAAAACGGGGCGGGGAACAGCAGCTCATTTGCATTTAAAGAGACATACACGGAAACAGCATGTTTCTGCTTCCATTTAAAATAGGCATTTTCAAAATTATAGAATAAATGATATGTGGGGTATTTTAAGCTGAATCTTCATATACACATTCTGGGGACACCTGAGGCCTACTGTATATTACATCTTGTAAAAAAGGGGCATAATAGGTCTCCTTTAACATTATTCAGACGGTGATATTTCATGAGTTTGTCTGTCACATTATAGCTCTGTGGAGGCAGCTGTGGTGGATAAGAGTGATGGTTCCTATGTTGTGTCCTACACCCCAGCTGAAGCAGGTCTCTACTCTGTGTGGGTCTGTGTTAAAGCCCAGCATGTCCAGGTAAGTGTTCATTTAAACCAGTACAGCTGTGTCTAATAATTGTATCATTGTACTGGCAAGTTTAAAGGAATATCAGTGATGCTGGGAATTATATTCTAACAATAGGTGGTTTGTAGGGTTCACCATTTGTGCTAAATGTGAAAAGGAAGTTCAGACGTCACTGTGGCATATTCCATTGTTGTTCCTTCTGCTCCAGTGGGGGTGCTAAAGAGGCACACTGTGGCTGCACAGGAACTATGCCAGGTACTGTTTACTCCAAAAATGTTTAAATTAATAAAAAAAAGTATGTTTTCACCTAATATGAATTTCTGTGTGTGTGTGTGTGTGCGCACTCAGGAGGGTTTCAGGGTTGTGGACATGGTCATAAAGGACACCCCGGTAAGCCCCACTGGTCATGTTGTGGGAGTGTAGTGGAGGCCTCAGAGTGTGTTCTACATAACCTGGGCAACGTTTCTCCTCGTGGACACCTCAGGACTGTAGAGCTCTGAGACGGAGCAAATATACACTGACTCTATCTGATCAACATAACCATAAACTCATAAACATACTTGAATCTTCTCAATCAGCCAACATATAGTTCACAATAAATAAAAAATGACATTGTGTTTTCATGTTGCCCTTATTCACAGTCTTTAAGCCTTAATTTGTGTGATAATCTTTTTTTTGTTGTTTCAGCAGTGTTAATATTCAGAATCATGGCAGTCTGATAAACTGCAATACACAAAGTATATTTAAAATTGTGTTGTCTATTGTACAAAGTGCCAACACTAAATACTTCAGTACTATCAGTATTGTAAAGATTTAACTATTGTTTTCTTTACACATTTAGAACTAGTTATTTTTAATCACTGTAAAATTTTAATGTCTGTGGCATTATATTGTTCCATATTTTATCATAATCAGCATGATTTGAAGAAATATTGTAATGTCTGTGAATATTTTGTTAATGTGTGCAGTACTGTTTTGTTTCATCTTTTATAATAATCAGCATGTTTCCTTTGATATTACCCAGCTATATGAGCAATGAGGTATGTGTTATTATAATGCTTTATTTTTATGTGTGCATGACTCCAAAGACTTTCGTTGTTATTGTATGCATCCATTACATTTCTCTTGTCTTTGTATATGCTGTATTGGTGCCACAAATTAAACATTTACCTCTCTATATATTACAAAACTGCCACTTTAAGATTGTATTTTTGATTGTTAATGTAATGTGTTTTGCATAGTGTAGTGTGGTCTATAAAGCATTCATGACAAATACTATCAAAATATATATGTTTTTATGTGGGTATCACCACCATGTTGTTTGTCTTGCTTGGGTAATATATTTTAATTTATGCAGTTATTGTTTGGTTCTTATCATATAACTAATTTCATAGCGAGTCTTTATAGATGTATTTGCTACTTTTTTCTTAAGCACAGATTTTTAGAAATCAGAAGTGATGGTTTAAAATTAAAATGCTTTATGATGGATTTTTTTTTTTTTTTTTTTTTTTTTTTTTTTTTTTTTTTTTTTTTTTACAAATGCTTTTCACTTCACAAGATAATTGACAGACTGGAGTCATGTTGATTACTTGTGGATTATTGTGGTGTTTTTATCGGCTGTTTGGGCTCACTCTGACGACACCCATTCACTGCAGAGGATCCACTGTGAGCAAGTGATGTAATGCTAAATTTCTCTAAATCTCTTCTGAAGAAAAAAACTGATTGTGCTGGATGGCATGAGGGTGAGTACATTTTCAGCGGGTGGGTGAACTTCAACAGTTCAACACAGTGGATCAACATACTGGATTTCCATTTTCAACAGTAGATGGGAGCAGTGCTTTGTGCAGAATTTTCATTGCTTGGCTAAATTTCAGCCCTCTCTCTCTCTCTCTCTCTCTCTCTCTCTCTCTCTCTCTCTCTCTCTCTCTCTCTCTCTCTCTCTCTCTCTCTCCCCCCCCCCCCCAATATATAATCTGTATTAAATTATTTTTTCTTATGTCGTTGTAATACTTCTACATCATCATGAAGTGTCCAGATCATGTAGTTTACTTGAAAGAATACTTGCTGAATAAAAACGTTTTGAGTGTTAATGTGACCTTAAAATTAATTTTTAAATTTATAATATAAAATATATATATTTATATAAAGGGTATACTTTTATTATTGATTTATCTGCACTTGCAAAAAAAAAAAAAGCCTGTGATTAATCCTAGGAAAGATGTCAGACAATGACGTCTAATATTTTTCCACTATGCCATGCACATACAAAGCAGTGGATTAAAGTAGCAGTCAATCTGATTCAGAAGGACACCGTACATGCTTTGTACCCTCAGTTTTCTCTTTGAAATCTCTGAGCTCACACAGTCAAGGGCACGAGGAGTTCTAAGCCTGCAAACAAATGACTGAGTTTTTATCAGGACTGTTCAATGTAATATTTAAATTTATCTATTCATTATAATCTACTGGTTATCTGATATATTTTTATATGATGTGGTTATTTCATTATTAAGATGTCCTTGATTATTTTTATAGTTAATTATTTTGTTTATTGAAAGGCATTTATTTATTTATTTATTTTATTTTATTTTTGTTAATACCCCTAGTTCACATATGTGACCCTGGACCACAAAACCAGCCATAAGTAGCACAGGTATATTTGTAGCAATAGCCAACAATACATTGTATGGGTCAAAATTATTGATTTTTCTGTTGTACCAAAAAATCATTAGGATATTAAGTAAAGATCATGTTCCATGAAGATATTTGTAAATTTCTTACTGTAAATATATATAAAACTTAATTTTTGTTTAGTAATATGCATATAAGAACTTCATTTGGACAACTTTAAAGGCAATTTTCTCAATATTTAGATTTTTTGCATCCTCAGATTGCAGATTTTCAAATAGTTGTATCTCAGCCAAATATTATCCTATCCAAAACCATACATCAATAGAAAGCTTATTTAGATGATATATAAATCTATTGACCCTTATGACTGGTTTTGTGGTCCAGGGTCACATATCTGTACAAAGATCAGTTTTCACCTATATTTTCTTCTAAATATAAATGGTATATGAATGGATTTTGCCTAATCTTAGCCCTTTTCCTATTCATAAAACAGCTTATATTTATATAGCCTCAACTTATAATAATAATAATAATAATGATAATAATAATAATAATAATAATAATAATAATAATAGAACTGATTATAGAATTGAATAATAGAACTGATGATTTATCCATATATGCATATGTTTTCATATGCATATATGGATATATGCATATGAAAACATATGCATATATCCATATGTGCATATGGATATATGCACATATGGATATATCCATTTCCTTCTACTCCTAATGTAGAAATAAAAGTCTAGAAAAAAAAGTCTAGGGTGCTTATCCAAGAACTTGTCCTACTTGGCAAAATCACACAATCTAAGTGATCAATAAAATATATTTTGATTGCCATATATAAAAGTAGTGTTATGTCGAATTTGCATTTCAGAGAGAAATCTCAAAGAATCTCATTTGTGACACACATATGCAATCTAAAGGGCTAAAATAGCTATAAATTAATCTGAACTCATAGGGTTTGACAGCACGCATCACAGATCACATGACAGACTCTTTAGGGGGAAGGGTCTGATACACTGATGCCATGACCTGGATAGAATCTAAATGGCTGTTGGGAATGGGGTTTGGATGGAAGAAAGTTGATGAAGAGAAGCAGCAGAAGCGTATCATTATATGAATCAAATCATTTGGCTTGTGCAGATCATAATATAAAGCATATGTATCTACATATATGTGTGTTTGTGTGTATGTATGTATACACACACACACACACACACACACACATACTTCTGCTTACTTGTTTGTCATCCAGAGGACGTCACTAATGGTGTGCATCGTTAAACTCGTTGCCTGTTTTCCAGAGACCTCTTATTCCTTGGTGTGCACTTCTTCTGTGAACAGCTTTACGTAATCCTCATGGGCTCGAGAGCTGCTCACTATCATATCTGTTGATATTGGATGCACTCAGTCATTCAGCTGCCTCCTCTTCTCATTGCATTTGTCATCTCTCTGTCTTAAACGAATTGTCTTGTTTGGCAGTGTTTACCTCTACGAGCTCTTCTCTTTATCTACACTTCATTTATCATTCACACTTAAGGTCTAATGCATATTCTCTTTTGCTTTGTTATTTTTCCTCCACATGCTCTTTTGTAAATTGCCCTGTCTGATGTATACTCTTTGCTTTTGCCATATCCATTAGTATGTGACTATAGTCTGCCTCAGATGTCTAATCTCCCATCAATCCTTCGCAAGGTGAGAACTCTTCCTCACCTGTCAGCAACATGTCATGTCACAGAGCCAAGACCAGATTGCTGTGACAAAGCTTGACAACCCAGGCTAAAAGCTTCTTTATCATGCTTGCAAAAGCACTGAAGGGAAGAATAACGCATGTACCAGAGAGTTTTGAATCCGGGACTTTGTTGCGACTGAATTATTCAGTTGGATTAGTTAGCATTAGCAGTTTGTCAATAATTCATTCACCAGGAGAAATGTGGTTTCCAGGACAACTTGCATAACATAGTCTTTAGTCCCCTTTGGGCACCTCAGATATTTTTAGTAACAGAGCCGGAGATGCTCACTCGCACAATTAAAGAGATGGGACAATTAAAAGAGATGGGTTTAAAAAAAAAAAAAAAAACTAATGAAGGGGACATGCAGCATACTTATTAATCATTGATCATAGTAAATCATGTTTTAAGATGTCATCTATAAATTCATGACTATCAGTTTCTGTAAGAATAGTACACCCAAAAACTGAAATTTCATCATCCTGTTCTCCCTCAAGTTGTTCCAAACCTGTATGAATTATTTTCTTCTGTTGAACATAAAAGAATGTGGTTAACCAAACAGATGTGGTTCCCTATTGACTTCCGTATGGAAAAAAAATAAATAAATAAAAAATAAAAGACTATGGAGGTCAATGGGGACCATCAGCTGTCTGGTTACACACATTCTTCAGAATATCTTCTTCTGTGTTCAACAGAAGAAAAAATATAGGTTCATATAGGTTTGGAACAAACTGAAGGTGAGTAAATTATGACTTTTATTTTTGGGTGAACTATCCCTTTAAGGCAGCATTATCTTTCACTAACTGCATAAGATCAGAACTATGCTGCAGTTATGGCCAAATGTTTGCAAATAAATAAAATACAAAGTGAGCAGGTCAACTATAAAAACTAATAATTAATACGCTTATGTACTGCATAGCCCATTTAGCGAGTCATTTGTATGGTAATATAGTAATAAAGTTATTTGCTTCAGAAAAAGTAAATTAATTCCACAAAGAGACACTGTAACACATTTCATAATGAGAGATGAAAATCTGCAGCGTTTATTAACTTTTGGCTGTGGGTTTATTTGCCAAACACAAATGTCCCTCTTCTGCTTACCTGTATACAGTATGACTGATGCCATTATACCTTCCATTATACATCAGTGCAGAGACTTTTCTCTGAAATCGGTCCCTTATATAGTGCATTATTTGAGGGAACAGCCATTTGTTGTGGTGTCAGAAACCACAGTGGACATTATCTAGTGTACTCGTTCAGTCCCTTAATGCACCCCAATAGCAAATAGCCTACAACTCCTGTAGGCCTACACTCAACGGCGAGAGAATACCTATATCATGCATTTTATACCATGGTCTGTCTGAATGTGCGATTCTGATTGGCTGGCAGGTATTCATTTAAACCGTTTAATGCACACATAAGTCAGTTTAGTCACCTATATGCACTGCTTTAATTGATGCACACACACACACACACACACACACACACACGTTTGTTTCTGTGAATAGTGGGGATTTTCCATAGACCTCTATTGCTTTTATACTGACCATACAATATTTTCAATGCCCTACCCCTAAACCTACCCCTTACAGAAAACCTGTTTGCATTTTTACACTTTCAGATAAACATCATTTACTATTTTTAATATTTTTTTTCCCCCTCGTGGGGACCGCAAGCCAGCTATTTTCAGCTATTTTCAGCTATTTTCATTGGAGACAGTGGCTGGCATTATTGTGTTCAACAGGTAAGTAATATTATCCCATTGTTTAATGAACCGTTGTATAAAAACAATCAGATACATTTGTGCTGCTGTTCTGAATATTTTCAGAACAACTGCACTTTTGACTGTGTATATGCAGCTTAATTGTTTCACTCAAGTCAAAGGCAAACATTTGAAATGTTCTGCCTTAACCTAATTGTATTGGCTTCATAAGGCTCAGATGTTATTATACTGTTTAATGTAAGTTTTAGACTATTGTTTAATTAGTTTAAACTAGATTTCTCCATGGGTACTTCTGTTACTGAGATGGTTCACCCCCCCTCACTCGCTCTTTTCTTTGGCATTATGGGGGAGTGCTGTGTCGCCTCATTAACTGGAATGTCAGATACAGTCACCCTTATCTACGTTTATTGGTGACAGGATATGCAACTGACAGACGCTTTCATCCTGCAAAGCCAATCAACTCGCCCTTGCCTGGACTTCTCAAGGTTGAAGCTGTATCCCATTCATTTGCTTGCTTAGTTTAAACTGTCATCGTTCACCATTCCTCTGTTCAAAGTCTCAGAGCACATCCTGACTCATTATACAGGCCATAGACTGTAAAAAAAAAGATGGACGACGCGTCTCCACTTCCTTCCACTATAGGAAATTGAAGCCAAAGCATCCTAGTATGGCTGCTGCCATCTTGAGTAAATGACGTCATTTGGAGCCCGAGCCTGCGCAGTAGAGATTCCTTTGGAGCCCGAGTCTGCGCAGTAGAGATTCGTTTGGAGCCCGAGTCTGCGCAGTAGAGATTCGTTTGGAGCCCGAGTCTGCCCAGTAGAGATTCGTTTGGAGCCCGAGTCTGCCCAGTAGAGATTCGTTTGGAGCCCGAGTCTGCGCAGTAGAGATTCGTTTGGAGCCCGAGTCTGCGCAGTAGAGATTCGTTTGGAGCCTGAGTCTGCCCAGTAGAGATTCGTTTGGAGCCCGAGTCTGCGCAGTGGTGATTCGTTAGGAGCCCGAGTCTGCGCAGTAGAGATTCGTTTGGAGCCCGAGTCTGCGCAGTAGAGATTCGTTTGGAGCCCGAGTCTGCGCAGTAGAGATTCGTTTGGAGCCCGAGTCTGCCCAGTAGAGATTCGTTTGGAGCCCGAGTCTGCGCAGTGGTGATTCGTTTGGAGCCCGAGTCTGCGCAGTAGAGATTCGTTTGGAGCCCGAGTCTGCCCAGTAGAGATTCGTTTGGAGCCCGAGTCTGCGCAGTAGAGATTCGTTAGGAGCCCGAGTCTGCGCAGTAGAGATTCGTTTGGAGCCCGAGTCTGCGCAGTAGAGATTCGTTTGGAGCCCGAGCCTGTGCAGTAGTGTCGTGAGGTGCAGCCGCGGTATCAAACTCCCGCCCAAACTCCCGCAGACCCAATCAACCATAATGACACGCCCCATTTTTATAGCATCAAATTACTAGCTAAAATCAAACTTATCACAAAAACGTACAATTAAACATAGCATGATAACAACTGCCTTAAATGACCAAAACCATATTTCGGAAAATTGTATTGGAAGTGTAATTTATTTTTTCGCACCGCTCGCGTCCGGTGTAGACATGGTGTTAAACCAGAGATTTTCTTACTATAGGGAGATGAGAGGGTCTGTATTACTTACTATTGGAGAAAGCGTAACGGCTAACTTGGATCATGTGTCCCTTAATAACCAATCACATTACAGTCTTGACGTCATTGAATTTCAGTCAGAGTTGTACGACAGTCAGTCGCCGTTTACAGATACCATAGGAATGAATGAGAAGTGCCGTAAGCTGAATCGAACTTGTCACAAAAAGTCAGTGACTTCTCTTATAAAACAGCATTTTTTTCATGGTAAACTCTAAAAATAGTTCAATCCAAAAGTATTATTTAGTGTAAAACATGTTGAAGATTAGCAGATAGGCTGTCGATTCATTAAATGATAAGCCGTTCCCTCTAAAAAGCTGTTTATTCAGCGTAGTGAAGCCTCTCCTCCATTGACATCCATTCAAAAAAAATGGCCTCTGGTCTCCTTTCCCACGTACTGGCAGACCGGAAGCGTTAGCTTTAGCCATTACGCTTTTTTGGCTAATGGTTGCAGGCTTGCCTTCTAGTGGCTTTGGTTAAACTGATTGACAGCAGATCCACTCCCTTGGCCTCTGCTTTCTTGACTATGACTCACACATACATGATTTCTTCTCCACAACCTTCAACAGCACTGACACTCGCTGTAGGTTATTCTGGTAAATCATCCTTAAATCAAGAGAAAACAACTACACTTATGGCAGCTCAAGGACTAAGTCACAGCCAGATCTAAATGGCCTCATTTTTTGCGGCTGCTCAGCAGAATGTGAAAATGTCCTTTGATGGATCCATGATATATGATGGTGCAAACTATTTTATATTCAACCCCAAGACAGCATATTTGATTAAATGTAAATCATCCCTAAGATTGTTTCATCATAGGTTTAACACATATATTTGATTATATGTAAATCATTCTTAAGATTGCTTTAAATTTAACATATATTTGTTTACAGTATATGCAAACCATTTCTAAAATTGCAATTAAAAATGCCTCATTAATGAATGTTGTAAAACAACTCGATCATTTTGACATTTAGTAATATGTACAACCAGCCAGTCATTATAGCTAAATAAACCAGAACATGAAACATTTTTGTTATTATTTTAACATTATTTAAACAATTAAAATACAGTTGCAACTAACCATCTTGACCTTTTACATTTTTTCTTTGCATTTTTCTTTCGTAAAAACTGTTACTGTGAACCAGTGTTATTTTGGTATCATCGATACACTATAGTTTTTATTTTAAATTCAATTTTATTTTTATATGTTCTGTTTTCATTTTAATTAACGTTTTAGTAATTTTGTGTTTTGTCATTTACACAAATATTTTATGTTTTTAAACAAGTCTATATAGTTTTTTAGTTTATTTAGTTTTATTTTAATACATCAACTTAACGAACATTTTTATTTGATCTCATTTAATGTTCATTTCATTTCCAGTAATGGGAATTTTCTAATGGCCAGTTCACTATAAAGATATCTAAACAACAACTAAGCTAATCCCTATTTAAATGTTATAAAAGTCAAACTGAGCACAAAAAATTGAGAAAACACAAACATACAGAAAAAACTTTTCCACAAAAAGATGGAAAAGGTGCGACAAGTCCATATTAAGAACAATTATAATTTTTTTTTATTTTATTTTATTTTTTTTTTATCTCTACTGTCCATAATTGACCGCCATTGATTTTGCGTTGCCTGTGGAGACTCGTACTTGAGCGACGCTCCCTGGGTTTACCAAACGGCAGCTGACTGGATGTTGGAGGACTGAGAGGAGGAGGAGGAGGAGGAGTAGCTGTTGCAGTAACAACATCCTGGATACTGGAGCCTGGCGGCGCACACGGCTGCAGAAATAAAGGAGGAACCAAGACCTTAGGGAGGCGGTGGTGGTAATCGCAAATGCTTCAGTGTATAGAAGCACAGACATGAACGTGAACTTGGCAGCTTTCAGGCATTAATTGTGGATTTATCGTCTATGGCACCGACACGGTGATGCAGCAGCGGCGGGACGGGATCGGTCCGCTACACGGCTGCCAGCTGAATGCCTTTACTGGAGGAAAACGGCGCAGCACACGTCCAGCGTGATCTTTCATTAAAATAGGACAGTGTGTAGAGAGGATCAGCCAGCGGCTGCGATACACCCGTGGTTTACTTTCATTATTGTATCGGCTCTCGATATCGCTCTCCGGTTCAGAGACGCTGCCAGCGGATCAGGCCTGGGCTGAAACACCGTGCGCGCTTCGCGATATTTACCGTGGAAAGCGCGTAACGTGACGCGAACTTTTATCGTTAACAAGCATAACGAAAAACATAACGTTAGTGCTGTATTATTGTGTTTACTATCCGCTTTTCTTTATGTTTACTTAGGTTGCTATACTGTTTTTTTTCCCTTGTCAAACTGCTTTCCCCTGTCGATAACAGATTATTGTATTGCTAGTTTAAGATAAATAATACGCCTAACGGCGGTGAGGGTGGTCTCGCCGTTTATCGTGAAGATAACGACTCGACCCAACCCGCCTTGACACAGAGAAGCTTTCGGATCATGGATCAGAATGATAAAAAGACCCTCACGGTATGTGCACACATTTGATTCATCATGTTACAGATACCGGCGTTTTGAGCATGACCCGCTTGATGAGGCGCTGTAATCAAGAGCAAATATTTATACAGGTGTCACATTGTCATTTTCACCGCTAAAAGTGTTTCTCATAGACAGTCTGTGCCGAACTGTATGTTTTTAGTGCATGTTAATTCACATACTTTGACATAATGGTATTTGATTTGACTACCTGTGTTTAACCAGAGCTTGATAGTCCAAACAAGACGTTCAAATAAACAAGATTTAAAACGTTTTGGGCCACAATGTATGCTTGAACGTCCTCATGATAAATACCCTCTCTCTAAATTTACCATTTGTAAGGCTAAACCAAAAGTCCATGTATTTATTTATGGGTGGTGTAATACTACAAAAAAAGCTAAGATTCCTCTTTCAGTTCCTACAATCAATCACACAATCTCGAGTGCTAAACCATACTGCAGGTAATCACAGCATTGCTGATATTTTGTAAAACTGAACGACTAGGAGTGTTAATTTTATAGTTAATTAATATCAAGTAATTTATGTTTAAGACAAAATTTGACCAATTAGTATATTTATTTTCCACCAATGAAACAAGCAGGCTTGCTTGTCATCAAGCAAAACACAGAGTAAAAGCCAGACTGGATCGGTGTATTTTAGTGGAATGGAGCGACACAGATTTCCCGTCCCGGCTCAAAGCAGTGAACAGGCTAGTATGCCTGAATTCATGGTATTTATTGAACAGTGGAAGAAAAGTACCAACATTACTTCCTGTGTGAATCTGATAAACACTATACTATCCCATGAGGCCACAGGAGAGGAGTTGTGGATGGCAATGATGTGACGTCTGGATTTCATTCATACTACCCATATTCATACTATATAAAACATACTTTCACGAAGTAACCTTCATTCAAACCAACTGTAGCACTTACTAGTTGACAGTATGCAATTTTATACTGTAATCGCTGGACTCCAGCTTTTCATTTTCTATTTTTGACTTGCTAATGAGAGAAACACCATTCAGAGCAAGGTGGTGTCAAAATAGTATACTAGTAGTTGCATAGCACTCTTACTATTTTTGCATTATCTATTGCTGCCTTCAAGTGCACATGGGAACCACCAAATCTGGCTTTGGTTTTTTTTGACATGCCACACATTTAAGTTGGAAACAAAACAGCCAAATAACTACGTCTTATGATGTATAACTACATCTTTCACTTCTTTATGCATGGTATCACAACTGAATGTTAAGCAAACTGTGAAATTTGAGTGCTTGACGCATAGATACAGACTATATATATTTGTGCTTCCACTGTTTCAAATCAACATGCCCCTTCCACGTCTCTCAACTTGGCAACTCGTTAATTGTCTATACTTGATGCTTTGAACTCGTAATTATGGTATTTCCAACACCACTTGAAAAGCATATATTATATTACAGAAATATTAAACCAATTTAGTTCTAATAACTACTAAAATGATTATAAGACCCAGAGAATCATATTAGAGGGCTGGAGCTACCTGTTGTATAGTAAAATTTTGACTCATGTCCTTTCTGCTGCTTAACATAATTGCCATGGAAACTGAAGTTCATTTTTAATGGCAAGCTTCTGTTGAATGCCTCATGATAGTCAGTATCTGAAAATGTCTGTCTTTGTTTTCAGAGCAAGTGGAATCAATTGTGATCTACAGGATAACTCCATTTCTAAGAGATAAGCAGACATTCGGCAGTAAAGCTCCCATTACCGCAATGAGATAATAGTGTGGCTTACACAAAAACAACCTTGACACTTATCCCACCATATTCCAGTTCATCATCAAAATATGACCACGCCAGCTCTATTGCCACTATCGGGACGTAGGATACCTACCCTCTCGCCAGGTGTCTCCTCATTCCCCCATCACAGAGCCACCTTGCGGCTCTCAGAGAAGTTCATCCTCCTCCTCATCCTCAGTGCCTTCATCACCTTGTGCTTTGGAGCATTTTTCTTCCTCCCGGACAATTCCAAACACAAGCGCTTTGACTTTGGTTTGGAGGACGTGTTGATACCACACATTGAGTCAGAGAAGGAGGCCAGACACAGCAGCAGACAGGTCATACATGGCGTGGGAGCTCACGACGAGCATCGACACAGGTGAGAGCTCAGAGATGGCTTCATCTCCTCAACAACACCGTGTGTTTTTATGTTTGTTTCTATAGGTCAGGGGTTCTCAACCCTGGCCCTCGAGGTCAACTTTCCTGCAGAGTTCAGCTCCAATCCTGACTAAAAACACAAGAAATAAGCTAATCAAAGTCTAAATCAAAAGCTAAATCAAAAGTCAAAGTTTCTGGCTGTTGAATTTGATCAAGGTTGGGGCTGATGGAATTTCCGACTTCCAAATACAAATGGAATGCACCAAGTTCCTAGTTGGAACTTTTAACTGAAATGCCCCCTCAAGTTGGAATTCCGACTCAAACTCTGAGGAACCGCAACAACCCTGACTTTAGGAAGGAAAAGGGAAATGGAAGTGGTGTGTGGCCAAGTATGGTGTCCCATACTTGGAATTTGTGCTCTGCATTTAACCCTTCCAAGTGCACACACACACATTACTGAACATGCACCTGGAGCAGTGGGCAGCCAATGCTGCAGCGCCCGGGGAGCAGTTGGGGGTTCAGTGCCTTGCTCAAGGGTCTTACCTCAGTCGTGGTATTGAGGGTTGAGAGAGTGCTGGTTATTCACTCCCCCCACCTACAATGCTTGCCAGACCCGAGACTCGAACCCACAACCTTCGGGTTACAAGTCCGACTCTCTATCCATTAGACTCTCTATCCTCTATCCATTAGACCACGACTGCCACCACGACTAATCCAGTATGGCTTCTCAGAGCATCAACAGAAGTGAAACAGTAGTAATATATTGCATTTCTGTTTGTCTGTGTCTAAATACTCTAAGAGGTGCACACAGTACTGTCAAACCTCTATCTGTGGACATGATACGTTGGTGCTATCTTTACAAAATACTGCGTTTTAATCGACTGCTATTGCTATCAGTGAACATGTCCGTCTTGGTTTTCGACTTGTTTACTGGAGCTTTGTCAACTCTGGTGTGATATCATTCCCAGCTTCGACATCCAAGGTAAATGGATCGCAGCATAAACTCTGCAGGAAGATGGACCTTGAGTGCTAGACTTGAGAAACCTTGGAATAGGTGGTAGATCATCTTTAGTGTGATGATTTATCTGAAAAACAAAATGTGCTTCTTTGCTATACTGGACTAATGCTCATCATGGTTTTACAAACAATTTAACTGCATGATACCCATATAACTGACATGTTAAGATTTATTTCCCAAAAACATTAAAGTCAAAATGAATTGTTATTTGTAAACAATTTTCCTTCAAGACTTATGTTTTCTAGTGTTAGAGGATATTTAATCAAAAAAATTTTCTTGATTTTAATTTGTCAGGAATTAATTGGACCATAAAAAGTGAGTGTTATAAACCATAATGTAGTACGACCTGAATGTGAGTTGCAAGAATGATGCATAAAATGATCACTGATGGCTGCTGGATAATATTATCCAAGAGCCTGTGTGCCCGATGTGACATCAGCGGGGCTAAAGTCATTGAAAGATTGTGAAATGTCGTCTTTCTTTTAATGCTATTAATCTTACCATGTAATTGGAAAGTCGCACACCACTAAGTGTTTCATGGCTATTTCATGGAAGGAGAAAAAGGCTTTAAATGTGCTGTTCAGGCCAAGCTCACATGTAGGTGTGAATGGGCTGTTCACAGATTGTCTGTGCCATGCTTAATGGCCCTGTGACCTCTGAAAGCTTTTTCATGCACCAATTCATGGCAGCGAACAGTGATTCAGAGCCTGAAATCTTTGGGATATATATATATATGTATATGTATATGTATGTTAACCACAAGGCAGAGAACCTCAGTTCTCCTACACATAAACAGACACTTCCTTCACAGTTTTCTGAGAAAAAAACAGATCGTTATACTTTTTCTTATTCTGAGATTGATGTTTTTATCTTCTTGTTTTGTCCCATAGCAATACTATTAAAGGCTTTTCTTTCACGCCTGAGATGGTTGTAGCCATACAGCTCTCTGTTTCTTTTTTCAGCAGTGGACCACAATCCATTGAGAGTTTAAGTGAACTTCAGTGAAAAAGCGTTTTCTGCTGCTTTGTTGTTACAGGGGCCACTAAGTGTTGTGTCTGCTTTCGCCATTGAGCTGTGGCTTGTTCTGCCTGTCTTAAGAATAAAGAACCATTCATGCAGACTTTTATATTTAGAAAAGATTTTAAACCAAGTGAGGTTTGAATGCAACTTCTGTAAAAAGAAAGTTTGTATTTTGATAATGAATTTGCATTCTGAAAATCACATTACTTTCTCCCAGTCCAACATAAGATGAGTTATCAAAATGTCAGAGCTTCTCTTTTCTATGTAACAAAAATTCATTTAGAGCTTTAATATCATAATTTTTTCACATTATTACAATATGATCCCTTGTCTCACACTGTTGGCATTATTTGAATTAAAAGCAGTATTTTTTTGTTTGTTTTGTTTTGTTTTTTTCTCTGGGCACCCAAGCTTTCACTGCTTATGGAATTGTGTGGCACATTTTGTGTGGCAAATGCTGACTCTGTCTCAGCTAGGCATTAGTGTGACCGAAGACCATCTTGAAATTGTGCCGGCTAAACTGAACACAGCCTCTTAAGCACATGAAAATGAGCCCGCTGAGCTGATGAAATGTTAACTTGTTTATATTTTCGTTTTATTGGTAGCATTGTCTCAAAGGTAGAGTTGAAGGGCAGTCAGACATACTGCATAAATGAGTGAGAAAGTGCAGTGGATTGGTCTGATTTAAATCACAAACAGTGTGGCATGAATTGTTGTTTACTGTAGTTTATTAATAGTATCTTTTGTTTTAGTTTTTGTTGATTTAATTGTTTATTCTAAACATTCAATCAGTTCTGAGCATTTACTTGCACCTTAGAGAGTAGTCAAATACACAAAATCACATGATCAGCCACTAAGGTTTTCAGTGTTCAGGATGAGCATGTGATCCATCTTCAGCTGTCATTGCTGTGCTGTTTAATGTGATGCTATGTACATATGGCATATCTCATCATGATGGTATATATTTAGCTTTGTGTGTTCTCTGCATTGTATATGGGCCTGGCATTACAAATTTAGTTGCATTTATTTATCATGCTTAGCAAATCCTTGGTTGGCATAGTCATATTCCATGCTCCATTTTCCACATCAGGCAAGCGTGATAGTAATAAATGGGCATTCATGCTTGCATACAAGCATGTTCATATTCCCTGTACTGTTATCATCATGAACCTTCCATTTAGCTTGACTTTCACGCAGGCACATACAATGGCAGTTTGACACTGCAGTCATGAGTTATTGTCTCAGATGTCCAATTGGAATAATTTGCATTAGCCCATTAGTGTAATGCAGTAGTCCTTAACCTTTTTGACTAGAAGACACCCCTCCATTGTCCACAACAATAGGCCCTATGATTTTTCCAGTTGTTTGTGATTTACTAGAAAAAAATTCAAGATAAAGACTTTATATAAGACAAGATATATTTTGTACATATAATTTCTACGTATGTATACCTGTTTTAGAGCTTGTAACTAGAAGGCTTAACTAGAAAAATAAATATTCATAAAACTGTATTAAAAGAGGGGGTGAGTTAAAATAAGAAATATATTATCTGTATCTGTGTTTTTAGTTGTTTTGTTTTATTTTAAAATATTTCAAGTCCCCTGTTGGAAACCAGTGATATAATGTGAAGAGAAATTTTTTTTTTTATTAATGATACATTATTTCTAAATGTCCAATAACTGATGTGCAGAAAGGATATTTAACTTTTTATCTCTGTGATTAAATATTGCAATTTTTCAGTAGGCTCAACGTTATTTAGAAGGATAGCCATTTAAGTAGATTGGTGTAAATATATAATTCATGATAATATTGACCAATTAAACAACTGAGGGGTATAAATACTTTTCATGAAACCATACTGCACAAAGAGTCAATAAACCAATAACCAGCTTTTGACTGAGATATATGCACCTCAGTTGTTTAATTGGTCAATATTATCATGAATGTTCTGTGGCTGGATTTTTATATGAAATTAAGATGTATTAGCACGTAACATGGGACCTTTTTTTGCACCAATGACATCCGAAATGCGGTTTCTCGGTTCTTAACCAGGTTTATTTCTCATACTAACTAGACATTTTTTTTCCCTATTGCTGCTTGCCTTTGGCTTTCTCACTTGGGGTTTTGAGACAGTTTTACCATTGCTTTGTGACGGTATGTATTGTGCTTTACAAATAAGTTGAACTGAATCTTCAGATAAATCCCCTTGGTTTCATGAATAGAACTGTGTGTTCTGTTTGTGTATGGTCGTTACATCATTATTCCAGAACATTTGTTTAGAAAAGTACAGTTATTAACATCTGTTATTAATATTACTCAACAATTTATTTTCTTGTTGAGGTGGAATTGGGTTTTTTTTTTTTTTTTGGGTGTCTATTGTTTGGATGTGGGCGTTACAGAAAGTAATTTCCTGTGTGTGTGCGTGATGAAACCCGTTGAAATAAACATTCGTGTATGCATATATAATTATGTTTGAAATAGTTAAGATATTTTAATGCTTTTGAAAGAATATTGAAAGCCTGTTATGCTCACCAAGGCACTTATTTGATAAAAAAATACATTGAAAACAGTAACACTGAAATATTATTACAATTTAAATTTCTATTTGAATATATTTAGTAAAAAGTAATTTATTCCTGTGATGGCAAAGCTTTCAAAATATTCAGCAGCCATTACTCTAGTCTTCCGTGTCACATAATCCTTCAGAAGTCATTCTGATATGCTGATTTATAATTATATTTCTAAATATATTGCCTGTCAGTGCGGTGGCCATTTTCTTCTTTTTTTTGACATCAGATGGGATGCCAGCAGGCAGTGCATGAACCACCAACTGTTATTTTACCCATAAAGCTGACAAAAGGTCTGAATCCATAATGAAGGGGCATCAGGCAGATTTGTGCACAGTGGAAAATTAGCTTTAGCTATGGTATCCAACAAAGTTCAAAAGAAATGAGAAGCATTGTGAAAATATCCACTCTATACAGGCATTCATAACCAGATGGGATTAGATTTCTCATAGGATGGAGCGAGTTAACCAAACAATGCTGTAATATTTACAGAGCTTCGTGCAAGAAAAATCAGCTATATTTGATTCAGATGGGATTGAAATTGCAAAGTACATTTGCAAAAGACAAGTTTACTTAACCTCCTCCTCAGGGAAACAGAAACTGAACTTGGCCGGTTGGTACATATTTCCTCCAGAATGCGTTCCGGTTTTGAGTCTGTCATTTCATTTGGTCTCTCAAGGAATCCCCTCTTGATCAGTGTAGAGTAGTGTGAAGTTCCCCATGCGGTTGGCCTGTCGAGTTGTGGAAGATTAGTGGACATGGCTCATGTTCTCTGAGTTAGTGTGTCACTGTGGTGGGCTGATGTAACAGATGTCCTGTGACTTGCGCTAATTGAGTTAGTGCTCACACCTGCCAACCTGACATAGAGCTCAAGGCGCCTCTGAAAGCGAGAAAGTGCTCAGCTTGAGCTAAACCAGACCCATTTGATCCGAGTGAAAAGTGTACCTGCGCCTGCCGAAGCTTGAGTAGGAGGCAGATTCATTTGTAATGTCTGAGCTTAAACACTTTATTGGAGATGGGTTTCTTTAAGAGTGGGGAAACAAAGACTTGTTCACATCATAATGTGCTGCTCAAAAATGCGATGATGAAATTACTACTGCAGAAAACATTGTTTAGTTTCATTGCATTTAAAGGTAATAGAAAAATGCAAATGAAGGGTGCAGCTGTTGTGACTGAGCAAAAGACAATGCAGATCATCTTTCAGAGCTAAATTATTGGTTAAAATGATTGTCATATTCAGCATCAGTAGCAATACACGGTCTTGAGATCAAGAGGGTATTTAGTGTAGAAACATTTAGTTTAGATAAGTTAGAAGAACCTGCCAGAATATTGCTGCATTCTCAGTACATCTAGCATTTGTTCATTTTGTAACATTTGCAAACTTAAATCATCTAGAACATGATTAAATGTGACCCTGGACCACAAAACCAGTCATAAGGGTCAATTTTTCAAAATTGAGATTTATACATCATCTGAAAGCTGAATAAATAAGCTTTCCATTGATGGATGGTTTATTATGGTAGGAATCTGGGATCTGAGGGTGCAAAAAAATCGAAATATTGAGAAAATCGCCTTTAAAGTTGTCCAAATTAAGTTCTTAGCCATGCATATTACTAATCAAAAATTAAGATCTTTAATTAATGTCCTAATGATTTTTGGCATAAAAGAAAAATCAATAATTTTGACCCATACAATGTATTTTTGGCTATTGCTACAAATATACCCCAGCGACTTAAGATGGTTTTGTGGTCCAGGGTCACAAATGATAATGCTATGATTTCCTATTATTGCAAAGTAAAAACGTTTTTAAACTAATCAGGGGAAGAAAAAAAAAGAAAAGAAAATTGTTGTCATTTATTCACTATCATGTTCAAAACCTGTTTGACTTTCATTAATCTGTGGAGCACAAAAGAATGTTGGTGACAAAACTGAAAGTAAAATAAAATAATCTCTCTATATAAATATTAAAACAATTGGCCAATATATTGCTAAAAGTAAAGTGTTGGCAAGACAAGTAAATCTATACTGTCTACATCTATGCTAAGATAAATATTTCAAACACTGGAATGTTACATGACCTCACGGTGTTGCACGTTTAATT
Source organism: Spinibarbus caldwelli (assembly GCA_039654775.1). Taxonomy (NCBI): domain Eukaryota; kingdom Metazoa; phylum Chordata; class Actinopteri; order Cypriniformes; family Cyprinidae; genus Spinibarbus; species Spinibarbus caldwelli. Next base: position 15,175,331 of record CM077233.1, read on the forward strand.
CAAGTGGCATTCAGTTCCCTCTCGAGAACGGTCTCTCGACATGGCGTTAACGCCTTGGGGCCTCCCTTCCTTCCTAACCTACCTGAAACCTTATTGCACAATGCCAGTGAAGTTGCAACTCTCACTGGCCAAAGCCAGCCAAGATGGCTAATAGGGACGGGGCCACCGCCGCTATATAATGCGCCGTATTGGCGGCATAAACTCAGAATCTTCCTCTTTCACGCATCCTACTGAAGACAGCTGTAGAGAAGACGCAAAAGACGGATTTCCCTCTTGGCGTTCTAGCATGTCCAACGTTTGCATGCTGTGTTCGGGACCCATCGAGGCCCTGGACACTCATGAGTTCTGCATCCTGTGCCTGGGTCTTGCCTATGCGGAGGCAGCACTCACCGGGTTGGGCTGCCCGCACGGCCCGGAGGAATATCGCCCTCGGTGATTGCTCTCAGCGATGTCCCACCATCGCAAGTGAGCCGCTGGTGGGACGACAGCCACACGTGGGTGACCGCGCGGAAAGGCGCAGTTCACCCCCCTGCTCTCCGGTGTGCTTTGCGGAAGAGAGTCTTCGACCCGCCCCTGGCGCTTCGGAGATTATCTCGTTCGGTGTGGCGGGGGACGACGACGATTTTCTTCCCCTTCTGTCGATGGGGCAGAAACCCGAGGATATACGCGCATTTCGCCCCCCGAGGAGTCCATTGCCGTGCACCTCTGCCCCTCCGCTGCCATCAAGGCCCTGCCATCTGACCGCACACGTCACGGACAAAGCGTATGCCGCCTCGGGAGAAGCGATCTTGGCGCTTCACACGATGGCAGTGCTCCAATTTTTTCAGGCACAGCTCCTGAAATCCCTGGACAAGGGTGGGGCGTCCAGCCATTTAAGGATCTACGCACGGCGACGGATTTTGCACTTAAAGCCACAAAGACGACGGGCCAGGCGATCAGTCGAAGCATGGGCTTACATGGTGGTGCTCCACCGGCATCTGTGGCTGACACTCTTCCTGCTGTGCCGGGAGAATGTCTGTGTTGTATATGTTCAGAATGCAATAAAGTCTGTGACACCCTCACAAAAAGAGTTTTTTTTTTTTTTTTTTTTTTTTTTTTTTTTCTCCTCCTCCAGCGATAGCGGCTTCACACTCGGCCGTGAAACCGTTAATAGAGCCGGGCTTGCAGCTTCCCCACGTATCTGGCGATGCTCGCTCTCGACACCTCGTACATACGCACGTCCGTGTCGCTCACACATTCAGCAGAAGGCTCACGCTCCCCGTTAATCGGTGAGGCGAAACCCTCGATAACATACAGTGCTCCCACTCGTCCGCGAGTTTTCTGAACACGACCCCGGTATACAGCGGCGTTGCTCAGAATACAGACGGCGCTCCGTCCTCTGTGTCTTTTTGCGAGCGCATGGCGGTTCAACGGCGTGGTCATGTCGACAGTTTCGGCACACAACGAGCTGGTGCTGAGACAAGAAATTATCAACGTCCTCGCGAAACGTGCGATAGAAGCGGCCCCGCCGAGCGAGAGAGAGAGCCGGTACTTTGTCATTCCAAAGAAAGATGGTGGTCTCCGTCCAATCTTAGACCTGAGACCCATCAACCATGCATTATACAAATGCGCTTTCAAGATGACAACGCTAAAGAAGATACTCGCGCAGATTACAGACAGGCAGCACGCCTTTTGCTGTGGGCCGATCACCATCTGCTATCCATTTGAGCAGCGCATGCTATCGAGGGATGGGATTCCTCACGGAGAATGGAGACTGAACCCCGGGACAGTGAGGCTGATCTGGGAACGGTTCGAGAAAGCGGAGGTGGACCTGTTCGTGACGGAGGAGAACACACATCGCCCTTTGTTCTTCTCTCAGTCACGCTCTCCCCTAGGCGGGGACGCACTCACGATGCCGTGGCCGAATGCCAGTCTGTATGCGTTCCCCCCGCTGAAGATTTTATCACAAGTGCTGCACAAAATCAGAGAGGAGAAGGCGTCAGTGTTATTAATTGCTCCGTACTGGATGAACAGGCCCTGGTTTCCCGATCTGCTGGAAATACTAACGGCTCCCCCATGGCCGATCCCGCTGAGATGGGATCTACTGTCTCAGGCAGACGGCTCGGTGTGGCACCCCAACCCCGAATGGTGGAAACTTCATGTGTGGATGGTGTGCGGGAACCGGTAAACCCGGGCTCGTTGTCTCGCCGCATGATGGACACGATTACGGAGGCGCGAGCCCCTTCTACGAGACGCCTGTATGCCTGTAAATGGGCAGTGTTTAAGAGATGGTGTGAATTGAATGGTCAGGAAAACTGCCCCGTGTCTGACATTCTGAATTTTTTTGCAACAACGAATGGACGATGGCAGTATGCCCTCCACTCTTAAGGTTTATGTTGCAGCTATCTCAGCCTTTCACGCCGCTATCGACGGGCTCTCAGTGGGAAAACACGATCTAGTGATCAGATTTTTGAGAAGTGTGAGAAGACTAAGACCCTTTTGCCCTCCTACAGTGCCATCCTGGGATCTGGCTCTGGTGCTGGGGGCGCCAGCCCTCCCGCCCTTCGAGCCACTTCAGACTGTCGGCTTGAGGGAGCTCTCGCTTAAAACCGCACTGCTGCTCGCCCTTGCTTCGGTCAAGCACGTGGGGGATTTGCAAGCACTTTCTGTGAATACGGACTGCATGCAGTTTGGAACAGGTGATTGTAACATCACGCTCAAGCTGAGATTGGGCTACGTGCCTAAATCGCTCTGAATGGTGTCGAGAGCGCAAGTGGTGGCACTTTCTGCTTTCACTTCGGAGTCGGTGACTTCATCGGATGCCGCCCCTAATCAGGTGTTGTGTCCGGTGCGGGCTTTGCGAGTTTACAATCGACCGCACGGCTCAGTTTCGGCAATCTGAGCAGCTGTTTGTATGCTTCGGAGGCAGCACCAAAGGGCAGCCTATCTCCAAACAATGGCTATCACATTGGATGGTTGACGCTATTGCCTTGGCACATTCTAGCCGGGGAATGGAATGTCCTATTGGTGTCAGAGCCCAATCGACGAGGGCGGTTGCCTCCTCGTGGGCATGGACTAAGGGCATTTCTATCAAAGATATCTGTATGGCGGCTGGATGGTCTTTGCAAGAATACCTTTGCCAGATTCTACAATTTGGACGTGTGGTCATTAGCCTCACAGGTCCTGACGGTGAGTACAACCCATGGTTCTACCGGCAACCACTAGCCGTTTGACTGTGCTGGTGGTTTCGACTAGGTCATATAGAGGGATCGGGGACGGGGCCATCGTCATATTAAGACAGTGGTGCCTCGGATGCGGCCGTTCTGTAAGTGTACATATTGTTATGGGTATTGTGCCCGGCCTTGCTGCTCACGTGCTATATTACATGTTATATTACATACTTGTATGCATGCATTTGATTTGACTATAATGCTTTAGCCTTTGTAGGGCGACGGTGCTGCATCACTCTCTCAATAAGAGGCCCGCCATCAGACATTGATTATGAGTAACCTGATTGGATCCCTAAACGGGAATCTACATCCAATCCTCTCGAGGCATGTCGCAGGGTCGTATGTGATTGTTTGGGGATTATTTTTTGTATCTTGCAAGAACTGTTCATCTTAGCTCCGCCGAGGCTGAGCTTTTTTACTTTGCTGCTTCCACGGCGTTGTTCTATACAGTCCCCAAGGCGTTAACCCCATGTCGAGAGACCGTTCTCGAGAGGGAACGTCTCCGGTTACTATCGTAACCTCGGTTCCCTGAGAGACGGGAACGAGACATGCCTTAGGCCGCCGTGTTCGCTGCTCAGGTCTGCTGTGCTGTTGGTTCAGTCGGAAGATTCTGAGCTTATGCCGCCAATACGGCGCATTAAATAGCGGCGGTCCCTGCCCCTATTAGCTGTCTTGGCTGGCATTGGCCAGTGAGAGTTGCAACTTCACTGGCGTTGTGCAGTAAGGTTTCAAGTAGGTTAGGAAGGAAGGGAGTCCCCAAGGCGTTAACGCCATGTCTCGTTCCCGTCTCTCAGGGAACCGAGGTTACGTAGTAAAGGAGACGTTGTCATCTCTAAAGTTAAAAAAAAAAAAAAAGAAAGTTTGTTAGCTTTTAATCCTATTCTGTGTAAAAAATGTCTAAACTCGTATGTCTTATAAAATGAGTCAAGATAGCAATGTTAAAAATCATGGCTGACATTGCTTCCGGTTTGGTTTTTCCATTAAAGTGATTAAAAATGACTGAGAGTCCAATGCACACAGCTGTCCGTCCTCATGAGGCAGCTTTACATCAAATAAGACTGGAAGGGAAGACATGGAAAGTCAGAAAGGAGATTTGTTTTTAAAAAGACACATGAAAAATGTAGGAAGAAATAAAGAGAAGCTCCGCTCAAGTGCTGTCCACTTAAAGGCTGTAGTCAGACCTGTATGCATCATTTGATACCAGGAGGCTGTTATTCCCCAGAGCAGCTTCAGGCTGAGAGTGATACAGTAAGAAACCGCCACACAGCGTTGTGTCTTTGAACTCTTGAAAGGCATGATGGGCCGAGAAAGCGAGGGATGATGGGGAGGCTGAGGAAGAAGGCACTTCCTGAACTATATATTGGAAACATGAGTTGCTGACCTTATTTTCTCGTTTCAGTGAAATGGGCCAGTAGCCACGTGGCTCTGCAGGTGTAGGTGGTATTTTGTTGAAAATGAGCTCAGTTCTCAAGGGGATTGTGTGTAAGTACGTTCACATAAACATTTGCTGGCACTGTGGATCTGTACTACACTAAATGCTAATGGAAAGCACATACAGTCAGCTGATTTATCAGTGGGCGAGTTGAGCAGTGTGTTCCTCTTATTCCTTAATAAGAGTGCTGAATACTTCAAGCTCTCCTTGATGATACAGATTTTTATCGGTGTGTTTCCATTCTCTCTGTATTTCCCTCTGTCTTTATCTCATATCTGTTTCTGTATGTGAGCAAGGCAGAAAATGAATCCTGATCAAAGCCTAATGACGGGGCTGAGGAATGGGTCCGTCTGAGATAGACTGGGTCTCCTGAGGCGTACAGAATTAATCTGCTGTACCAGAATGAGAACCTGCTTTACACCCGGAGAGCCACACACGGGGGAGAATGACTCCAAAAGTGCTTCTGGACCCATTCTGCTGTAGACAGTGTTCGGTGTACTTCCACGATAAGCCCTCACTAGTGAAGCAGCTGAGGTTTGAAGGTGGATGTGTGGGTAGGTTGATGGTAGATGGTGTTGAGCGCACAAAACTGATGGAAGCTGAGCATCTTTAACACCTGCTTGTGGTGGGTGTAATAAAATCAGGGTTTATCTCTTCACAATGGCAAGTTCTGCTGAATTTACCAGTGTTCTGTTGGCATGGCAATGCCATCTAACATCCATTATACAACACTATCATCTCAATGTATCTATTATAGTAAATAAGATCAGCTAGTATATTTTTATCTTAAGATCAACTAGTATATTTTTATTGTTTCTGTAAGCGATGGATATGGCTAGATGATACGTCTGTTATTTACCATATATTCAATATTTTCTTGGGGATATTAAATTAACAAAGAATATTTTGCTAATATGAATGTAATTTTTACTTGTGTATAAAGTTTCCATAAGAGCATTATGCAAAAATTTGACTTTCACAGGCAAAAAAAGGTTCATTGTCTGTTATAAACAGCTCGCATAAAAGCCACTTTCAAGCCAAACAGCTTTCTATTGGTCAGTGTGGAGCATTTCTCATTTTCTCAACAAACGATAAAAACAACAATAAAAACATCGCCATCATAAGACTCTGCCCATTGGTTTGTTTCATTCCACTCCTTCGGAGTTTGTGAGCACATAGTGTTTTTTTTTTTTTTTGGTTCATATAAATTTTGTCAGGTTTACAGGTTGAAATAAGTGTAATTGAATCATTTCCAAACACAACAGGGATTCATGTGTCATGGTACTCTTGTGAACGCGTGGTAAATAATGACACGGAAGAGAAGAATTGTTGAATAAAGTCGTTATTTTTGTTTACTTTAGACAAAAAGTATTCCCGTAGCTTCATAAAATTTAGGTTGAACCACTGATGTCACAAGGAATAGCTATTTTAACGATGTCCTTGCTACGTTTCTGGGTCTTTCTGGGTCAGAAAGCTCTTGGATTTCTTTAAAAACATCTTAATTTGTGTTCCGATGATGAACGAAGGTCATGAGGGTGAGTAATTAATGACAGAATATTAATTTTTGTGTGAACTAACTCTTTAATATGCATCATCCGTTCAGGCAATAAAAATATTATTTTACTGTGATTTAGTTTTTGCTTGACAATTAATGTTTGACTGCGATGGTTGAAATGGTTCTTAGTTTGAGCCATTTCAGAGCAAATAGTAATTACTGTAAAAACGTGCTTACTATATTCATCAAACAAGCCATACATGACATACAAATATAAATATAAATATAAATAAAAAAATATATATATAGTGCCCTCCAAAAGTATTGGAACAGTAAAGACAAAATTGCTCTGTTGGCTGTGGAGTCAAGACATTTACAAATCTGATTAAAAGATGAATATGAGACAAAACTACAGAATGTCACATTTTATTATTGAGTGATTCAACACAGATGTTTAACCAGCTAAGAAGTTCAGCACTTTTAGAGTTTCATCACCCTATCTGATGTGAGCATAAGTATTGGAACAGTTGCCTCACAGGTCTTTCTAAGTGATCAGCTGTGTCCTGTTGCATTCATTCTTCAGATATTAAAAGCAGGGAATGTGTCATATCAGTTATATCCATTACTTCTGCATTCTGAATCTTGCATTCAATGATGACACATAAACCAGGATGAAGATGAGGGAGCTGATTTTGAGAGAAAAGCAAGCAATTTGGATGCCAAAAGAAAAGAGGAAGTCAATTAGAGCTATAGCAAAAACAAAGGGCATGGAGAAATCAAGAGTTTGGAAACCACCAGCGACACCAGCAACCAACAACGACCTGATCGGCTGAGAAAACAACAGTAGTTGATGACAGACAAATCATAAAAGCTGTGAAAATGAACCCTAAAAGACGTGTCTGTAAAATCACCAACAACTTCCAGAAAGCTGGGGTGATGCTCTGACAATCTACTGTCCTCCGGAGACTTTGACACAGAATTACAGATGCTACACAGCAAGATGCAAACCTCTGACCAGCACCAAAAATTGAAAGGCAAGATTAGAGTTTGCAAAAAAGCACAAAGGTGAGCCAGAAGAGTTTTGGAACTGTGTTTATGGACCGATGAGACAAAGATGAACCCTTATCTAAGTGATGGGAAAGCAAAAATGTGGAGGAAAAAAGGGAACTGCAAAAGATCCCAAGCATTCAGCCTCATCTGTAAAGCATGGTGGGGGTGGTGTCATGGCATGGGCATGTATGGCTGTCTTTGGAACAGGCCCTCTCAACATTACTGATGACTTAATGTATGATGACAGTAGCAGAATGAAGGGTACAAAACCATCTTGCCTACCAATATTCAAGAAAATGCCACCAGATTCATTGGGAAGTGATTCATATTGCATCAGGACAATGACCCAAAACACCCTGCCAGTTCAGTCAAGGAATTTATAAGGGCAAAGAAATGGAAAGTCTTAGATTGCCCAAGTCAATCTCCAGATTTAAATCTGATTGAACATGAATTTCACCAGCTGAAGAGGAGAGTAAAGGCAGAAACTCCCCAAAACAAGCAACAATTGGAATTGGCTGCATTAAAGGCTGGGAAAAGTATTTCAAAGGATGAGACCAAGAGTCTGGTGATGTCTATGGGTCACAGACTCACTGCTGTGATTGTGCGCAAGGGATCTGCAACTAAATAATAGCTTTTAATCTTTTGTATCTGCCTTATGTTCAGCTGTCCCAATACTTATGCTCACATCAATGAGTGGGATGAACTCTAAAAGTGCTGTTCTTTTTATTTGGAAAAACATGTATGTGTTGAAACGGCTAATAATAAAATATGACATTATGTAGTTTTGTCTCATATTCATCTTTTAATCATATTTGCAAATGTCTTGACTCCACAGCCAACAGAGCAATTTTGTCTTTACTGTTCCAATACTTTTGGAGGGCACTCTGTGTGTGTGTGTGTGTGTGTGTGTGTGTGTGTGTGTGTGTGTATATATATGTATATGGAGCACTTTTATATATGGCTCTCGTATAATATCAACTTTACGTTCCAAAGTATATTCCAGCTAGAGCATGTGAATGTTGTACTGTAGGTGGGTTCACATAATGCCTGGAAATAATTGAATTTTTCATAAAAAGTAGTACCATACGTAATTGATTGAGCTAAACATTTTAATGCAGCCACACTTTGATTTGCCCTAGACTGACTTTGTCTCAGCTGGGGTAATTGATTCAGACAAATGTTAACATGCTACTAATTGCATGTTTGACATTATGAGCCTTCCATGAAATCACCTAGACTCTACTGCAGCTTTGAGAAAGACTTTCAAAGAGAGCGAGATTATGCAGCCAAAAAAAAAATAAAAATCCAAAAGAATAATGTGAGAGGGGGCGAGTGGTTGCAGGCTGAGATTTGTAGGTGAATCCATTACAGTGGAGCGTTACCATAGACATTAGATGTCTCTACTCTAATGCAATGCGGAGTGTTATTGGTGTTTACTGTCATTAGCAAAGCCCTTTGCTCTCATGTCCCTTGCAAGGAGCCATTAGTGCCCACATTTTTCCAGTTAACGCACATCCCTGTTTGCAGACTAGTCATTTAACCCGCGCATCAAAAATACGCATAGCACTCACTCAGTAATGCTTTACTGTAATTACAGCTCTTATCCTTCAGTACAATGACGCTAGTGTCCATCGCATATATCTTTTAAGCTAATGAAGCACCATGATGCAAGATAGTGGCTAAATATTGTCATTAATAAACTATGTACTAGGGAAAGGATTCAAATGAATGTTAAGCCAGTTTAGTTTAGCAGATGTTTTGTCGGTCTTCCCCACCCAGTCTCACTGTCACCTGGGGAATGTTTCCAGGCCGTATTTAACAATGAGCGAACCAGTCTGAGATAACCCTCATCGCCCCAGCATATCACTGTCTGTGTCACTGTATCCACCTGACCTCTTTTCCTTACAATCCCCTCCTGCTCTCTCTTTAGTCTGGTGTGCTTCATTGATTCACAAGACATAAAAAATCTTCTGTCTTCACCCTTATTCTTTTTTTTATGTGTGCGTGTGGTATCAGATTATGTTACTTTGTGGCTTGTATTATATGATGAGTCTCTTGTGCGTTCTCCCACTCTCTGCCCCCATAATTGCTTTTAACTACATACATACGGAACAAAATAATATTGTTGTAACACATTTCTTTTAATACCATTTTAGTCCCGTTTATTACAAAGCACTCTGTAAATGATTTCTGAATAACCTACACGCTGTTATGGAAAAACAGCCAGTAATTATGGTAATTTAAGTCGCACAGTCTAAGTATGTATGGTAAACACTCTTGGTTCATTATAAGTTGAACATGAATAGAAGTAATGATTTGCGGTTCACTCATTCAGTCAGATGTTTATTCAAAAACTACTGATTCAGTGGAAGGTTCATTAGAATGATCTAAACCGATGATTCTGAAGTCTCTCTGACTGATTCATTATGAGTATCAACTCAGTCACTTGTATGTTTGTTTTACGTTTTATGCCAGCAAAGGCAATGCAATTGAAAGATATATACGTATGTTTATTGTCTTTCTTTTATTTCACAGTATCTGCCTCTTTTTAACTTGTCACATTCGATTCAGACTGCAAGCTTATAATGTACAAATATAATTTCTTTTGCTTTGGTGCTTTAGATTCAGCAGCGGTGCAGAATCGCAGGCTCAGCGGCATTACATAAGCTGATGTTGAGATGTTCTATGTTTTTCAGTTGTAGAAGAAATGCCTGTGAGTGGATTGTCTGCCTCATTATAGAAGCTGCGAGCAGTGTAAAAGTCTGTGATTATTGTCCCTGCAGTCTAATATCTGACATTTTTCCCCTGACTGGAAGATTTACAACAGAAACCCTAAGATATTTAGATGAGCTGATTCTTGTTTGGTTATAAACCTATGTTGGTTTGTTGGAGAGATTGATGCGGTTTGTTTGTTGTTGGTGTACTGTCCTCTGTGGGTGGAGTTCAATTTTTCCTTCTGTGGATATTTGTATAAATAAATACATTTTTAAGATCAAAATCAAGTTTAAAACAAGTTTATTTTAATATTTAAAAAGAATTTGTATTTTTTTTGAAGACATCTGATTTTTTGGTCTTCTTTTCAGTCTTCAGTGTCATATGATTCTTTGTAAATGTTTATAATTTTATGATTTTTATATGATGATTTGGTGCAATAATTTATTTGAAAGAATTCTTTTGTAGCATAAATGTCACTTTTATTAAATGCAAGGTCTTGCTGAATAAATGTATTAATTTCTTTAAAAAAATTTGATCTTACTGGCACTCAACTTTTTCCACAAGCAGTAGATATGTAAAAAGCTGGCAGTATAAACTATACATTTATTTTTATATTAACATAATTTGAACATTTTATAAAACATGTTGTATGAATACAATATAGACTGGTGCCTGCACATTTAAAAAAAATAAATAAATAAAAATAAAATAAAATTCACAATTAAAGTTATTCTTTACTGATGTATTTCATTGTGCGCCTGCAGGGAGGAAGAGGAGAGCCTTCGTGACAAGATCCGGGCAGATCATGAGCGGGCACTGCAGGAAGCCAAGGAAAAGCTCCGTAAATCCAAAGAGGAGCTGAAGGCAGAGATCCAGACAGAGAAGACCAAGGTAGCTGAGGACCTGAAGAAGAAAGATGGACCCAAACCACTGCCTCCAGTACCTATGCCCAAACTGGTAGGGGTCAACGATGGTGACCCAGCGGACCCTGACACCAAGGAAAAAAGAGACAAAATCAGAGAGGTAAGGTGTGTGTGTGTGTGTGTGTGTGTGTGTGTGTGTGTAAGTTTACATGCTTTGAACTTGCAAGCACTTTGTCTTCTAATGTTTGCAACACCTGTAGATTTATTCTCTTACTGTCATTGTTTTTCTTGTCTATCACTTAATTACTTCACATTCCTTTTTAAATTGAACAGTTTTGGCCCATTTAATCTGTAGCATTTTGAATCAATCTTGGATAAGAATAATTCTGAGAGTTATAGCCACTGGCTGATTTGTGCTTGACTGGAACAGACTGTCTTAAAATGCTATTACAGATTTCTACTGATGTAATGCAGCGTTTGATTTTCACTCTTCCAGATGTATCACAAAATTTGTCTTACTGTGTGAGATCTGTTCCTAAATGAAGCAGATTGGAAAATGTCTATTAGAGTTGTTTGCTAAGCATTACTGTTCCAGTTCTCATACTCGGGGTTTGGGATTTCGTGCACCGTTCTTGTTACTAACACAGATGATATTCAAATCTAGTTGACTTTTTATATTGATCAAGTTTAATGTGTTTTAGTTGGCGGTGACACTTTAAGACCTCTTACATAAAGCTCAACAGCCTGTGGGCTGCAGATGATGAGTCAGCACTGCTTGCAGTAAATGCCATTATTTTCACTTTCAAATTGCTGCTTGTCTCTAATGAGCTCCTAAACCTGGAAATAAATGTTTTTCTTTTGTTTTAGTACTTTAGAGAATGATCTTTTTGTCCCCACATAAGTGTATGTTGATAGTAATGCTTATGTTCCTAGAGTAATTGGTGCCTTTGAGTGTAAAACTGAGATGATTGTTGCAGTAGAGCTTTTCAGTTAAACTCTGGTTAGCATCACCCTGGTTCTCTTGAGAGGAACCCAATACAATTTTCCATTGGCTTTTGGATTATTGCAGAAAATAAGCTCTGTGACCAAAAAAAAAAAAAGTATAATTCTTACACACTTGGTTAATAATAATCTTCACAATTGTACACCGCATTTATGAATTTTGAACTTTAAATACAGTCGGCAGCAAGTAAAATTTAAACATAAGCTATAAACAAACTATACCACAATTGCACAACTCTTTCAGTTAAAGGTGCACCAAGCGATTTTTGCCAAACGATGTTGATCTTTGAAAGCACCAAAACAAACACGCCCATAGCGCAATAGGACCTCGTCCCTATTTTGATATCTCTGCCTCACACATACGTACACAACCCTGGCATAATGACGATCGCGGAAACGAGCAAAGATGACACACAAGCATATTTAAACAAAAGCCAACAATAAAGTAAATAGCCACGCACTCCGTAGCCACTTGTTAGCAACCACCAACCAATTTGTCTAGTTTGATTAAATTTGCAAAATGGATTCCTTTATTTTCCTGTTTATTTTGTAAAGCTTCTTAGAAACCATTTGTATTGTATAAAGCGCTAAGTAAACGTGGCTAGTAGTAGTAAATATGCAAATAAATAACCCAGGGTTTACAAATGTAGTATAAAAAAACATGACTACCTTTGATTAGTTGTGTGAACATTGTGGTACATGTGGAACAAGATTGTTTACCCAGGGTTAAGAATGATTTGTGAAAAGTCCAGAATTAGCTGAATAATGAGAGGTCTGCTGAGTGATGTGGATGAGGGAATACAGGGCACTGCCATCTGCTCTATCTTAGTGTTAATGTGTTTTAGATTGGGAATGTGGAGTCTTTATGTGCTATGCAGGTTATAGAGGAGACATCTGCTATTCATCAAAAGATATCCACCAGCTTACAAACACCTTACAAACACTCACATATATACATACATTTGTATGAATACCCTACAGGATGAAATCCAGCATCCCAACATCTCTCAGCGGACTACTCACAGCGGGGCCATCTGCTGCTCGCTTTGGGGCCTTAACCCTCTTTTTACTCTCTGGATGTGTGTGTCCTGTCTTCATTTAAATGCACTCTGGTACCTCGATACACATTACTCCAGTTTCCTAAACTCACCTTTGGCGTAGCCTTTAATTTGCATCATTGGGTAGTTTCTCTGCTTTCTGAGAGTGAGTGACAGACTCCATTTTTTTACGCAGTTCTCATTGCTTGTTTTAAATGCTAGCAGCTGTGTTTGTGTTTGATGACTAAGAGCTGTTACAGTTTAATCACAGCTCAGTCCATGTTTGTGTTAGTGTGAGTCTAGGACAGTACTCAAACTTTACTTTACTCATCACATTCATGAATTTTTCTCATATATATTTACTTTTATACTCTCCCACTCATGTACTAGTTCACAGCTCTCACGTTAACTAGGGATGTGCAACAGCGATCGAGTACTCGCCGTGACAGCGATGATCGATCATGAAAACGATGATCATGGAAAAAAAAAAGATTTTTTTTCTGATTGGTTACAGCAGCACTTTGGGCGACACCCTGAGCTCTGATTGTTTAGCAGGTCACAGCATGCGGTCCAAGAAGAGAGAGAAGCATGGCTTGAAGTCACGTAGTGATATCTGGGTTAGCTACATACATATCTGATTAATCTAATATAGGATGCGTTGGGATATTAACATGCTGAACGCGCTGCATATTACCAGAGTGTAGTTCGTGCTCAAATGCAATGCCAGATATTGACAGATATTATTTGAGACGGTCATATTGCTTTAAAGGGGTCATCGGATGCCCATTTTCCACAAGTTGATATGATTCTTTAGGGTCTTAATGAAAAGTCTATAACATACTTTGGTTAATTTCTCAATGGTAGTGTAAAAAACACCACCTTTACCCTGTCAAAATCAGCTCTTTTTTCATCAAGCTTACTTTCATCAAGTAAGACGGTCTTGTCAATCAACTATTGTAGGAGCGGTCTGTACAGAACTACGTAATTCTGACAGGAATCTCAGAACAGCCTGATTTGAGAGAGAGGATTTTAAAATAAGGATTTAAAAAAAAAAAAAAACATTGGGTGGATTTTTATCATTATAGGATGGATGTGTACACACACTTCCAACACACATTTATGTTCAAACAACTTGAAAAGTGAATTTTGCATCCAATGACCCCTTCAAGATGTTTCTTTTTTAAAAAACTGTTATAATAATGCAACAGTGGTTTTTTTTGTTTTTGTCATGTTTGTTCAATAGTAGGCATACTTCAATGAAAATTGTTTTTGTACATTGGCTTCGAAAACGGACAGGTGATTTCAGGAATCACTGATAATGTAGATGAAAATCTAGCACAAATCTTCCATAAACATAGCATTATAATGAGAACTTTATAGAATGTGAAATCTATAGTAAATTCTGTCTGCTTTCCTTACCCATGTTTCAGCGCTCTGTCATGAAAGCGCATCAAGGCAGCACCTCTCTGTCTCTCTCTCGCTATAGCGCGTAACTTGAAGCTCACTGGCACAATGGCATTTGCAAACTTTTGTGCAGATACAAGTTGTAATGTTACATCTATGTTATGTATCTAAGTTATCTGATTAATATCATAGGATGTGTCAGAACAGGCTTCAGTTCATTGACAAAGTCAATCAACTTTGTCAATGAACAGTCAATCAAGGTTGTTCCGATTCCGATACTAGTATCAGAAATTCCACCGATACCACATAAAATTCTGGCATCGGTATCGGCGAGTACTTGAACTCATGTACCGATCAGATACCATTTTCTTAAACAAGAATTATTTATGCCCGCTAGCTTTGCTTAACGCTGCAAATCGGAAATCAATTCTTCTTCGCTCCTCAGAATGCAAACACAGGAAGTTGTGCTGTGTTGCCACAAGCAACCACTATTTAGAGCAGCGAAGAAGAAATACAAACGTGCTAGCAGTATGTCCGCAGTTTGGCAGTATTTCAGACTGGACCAACCAGCCAATAAAACGGCGACATGTCTCATATGCCATGCTGCAATTTCGAGGGGTGGCACAAGTATTAACAACTTTAACACGAGTAACTTAATATAGCATTTGAAGATGCGTCACCCTGAAGAACATGTAGACCAACCATGTTCCGTACACTTTTCGCTATTCACCTATGGCCAGCGACCACTCCTCCATTGTTGAGAGACAGACAAGTATGTTTGTGTGATCATTCCCTGGGGGAATACCCATTATACAGTCCACACTTTGATTGATGTCTTCAGGACCAATAGTTTTTGAGAAAAGTTGGGAAAAGTTCCTCCGCCAGCATACGGAAAATGATAAGGCTTAATGGTGTTCCGTACAGAGCGCATAACTTGATTTCATTGCCGAAAAATGCACATTTAACTGATCAACTGTTTATTTATTTTAAATGAAGAAAACATCATTTAAATTAATAAGAAAGATGAGTACCTTTTTATTTGGTTAAAATGTAAGTTAATTGCTGCTTTAATGAGCTAAAAGGATTGATTCATATCATTCCATATTGTAAAACTAAAATACCCTTTTCAGTTTACAGTGTTAAGATTTGTGGCTGCATTTGAAGTTCTTTTTCACTTAAGAAAAATAATATTACTGTCAAATGTATGTCAGATGATAAAAATACTTTAGTTCGCTGTATGTATTTGTTCATGTTTTATTAAAGGTGCCATAGAATGCATTGATACATTATTTTAAATTGTTCTCTGATATCTACATAGAAGGTATGTGGCTTAGGTAAGGGCAAACATTCTCCAGAAACGGTTTTACGTCCATTTAAAACCCTAGGATTTGTCCCTAGAATGAAATGGTCTATTATGGGCTTATTTGGAAGGGTCATGAAGAATAATGTTGAGCTCTGCTCTGATTGGCTGTTTCACAGTGCGGCTCATTTCAGTAGCTCACACAGCAGGAAGGAAACACAGGGAGGAAAATTCAGTAATATGAATTCAATAATGAAATGCCTTTAACTGAAAATTGAGTGTTTAATCTTATTATACATTACTAACACTCTATCCTCCAATTTGATACTGTTAAGTGCTTTGACACAATCTGTATTGTTAAAAGTGCTATATAAATAAAGGTGAATGAATGAGGAAAATATATATTTCAGTACTTTCTCTCGCAGTTATATCGTTGGGTTATTATACTGTATATAAAATGCGGACATCAGGGAGCCGCTATTAAGGAAGGAAGGAAAAAGGGAAGTGGTGTGTGGCCAAGTATGGTGACCCATACTTGGAATTTGTGCTCTGCATTTAACCCATCCAAGTGCATACACACAGTAGTGAACATACACCTGGAGCAGTGGGCAGCCAATGCTGCGGCGCCCGGGGAGCAGTTGGGGGTTTGGTGCCTTGCTCAAGGGTCTCACTTCAGTCGTGGTATTCCCTGCCGGACCCGAGACTCGAACCCACGACCTTCGGGTTACAAGCCCAACTCTCTATCCATTAGGCCACGACTGCCCCAAATATGCGGGGCACTGAAACTGAAATTTTTACTTTCACTTTCGAGATTCGCGATTGCACAAACTCTGTTTGTGCTATGGAGCGGCAGATCAGATGCTTGTCAGTGGTACTCAGGATCTGTAAATCATTTGCCATCATCCTCAGTCATCTCTCCTTACTCTATTTATGTGGTAAGTGAAATCTTATGTACTGTAATGTAACAGGCTACCGCTAGCAAGCAGCTAACCATGTCCCTTTAGTGGCTCACGTTATTTTATTACAACTTGTTATTTGCTTTCTGTGCCTTTCTGAATACAGACACCAACCTATCCCAGCACTTCACATCCCCTGCACAGCCTGGAACATAACATTTATTTCCATGATCTGCCATTTTCGCTGTTGTCCTTGCTTGTTTCTTCACAATACATGCAGAACTTCTGATGGTTCAGCTGGCGGCTGGTCTAGAACATGGGCGGGTATATGCAAATTTTGGGGGTGTAACTATTAGTGATCCCAACTGTTACGTCACAGTCTGTGTTATGTTCTGATTTGCCTATTTTTCAGTGTTTTTTTATTTTTTTATTCACGAGATTTACATGAGGAGGAAACAATGGTGTTTGAGGCTCACGGTATGTCATTTCCATATACAGAACTCTTTATTATTCAATTATGTCAAGATAAATAGAGTTTTCCATTCTATGGCACCTTTTAAGGGATAAGTCTGAAGCACACCATAAAATAATTCTATCAATTTATACAGGGCTTGTAGTACATACAGCTGAATATACAGATACACACCCAGGTATCTGATCAGTACTCGGTATTGGCCGATACCCTGAGCCTAGGTATCGGAATCGGGAAGGGAAAAAAGGTATCGGAACATCTCTAATTTCCATGTTAGAGTTTTTGTCTTGACCAACAAAAACAGCAGTTGATGGCTCAGTGATCATCTTCGGTATATGTTTTGTACAATATTAAAATTGTTTAGTTTGAGTTTGAATGTAATTTCTGCATGACTTTAGTAGTCATAATAAAAAAAAAAAACAATGGATAATTTCCCTCAGATGTTGAAAATAACTTCAAACTGCGAAGCCTGTGTAAATAAACAAATGTATTAGACGACAAATATTGGATCAAGTCACTAAGTATATGTTTTGAATAATGTTAAAATTATTTATTTTTTATGAATTTGATTATGTACTTATCTGTTTTGTTAGTGAGAGATAGCACTTATAGAGAGAACCTACCCACACACTTTTTTGATTGACTGTATATTGTGATTGATTTTGTTGCGTCTTGTAGTCATGTTTCATCTGGTGTGGGCATAAAAATTGCTTATTGATATAATCTTATCGCTTTGCATCTGGTTCGTGTCACACAAAACTATTAGCCTAACACTAGATTTACTACTCTTAAAATGCTAATACACTAGATTTACTTCATGTATACTAAGTGCTAACATAATTCACCTTTCTTAAATGCTCAGTGCAAACATCCTCGATTCACCTCAGTGTTAGCACACTATATTTACTTCATACATACATATACACACACATACAACCATTGAAGCACTACGTAGACCTTGTTCATACAGGTGCATCTCAATAAATTAGAATGTCATGGAAAAGTTCATTTATTTCAGTAATTCAACTCAAATTGTGAAACTCGTGTATTAAATAAATTCAGTGCACACAGACTGAAGTAGTTTAAGTCTTTAGTTCTTTTAATTGTGATGATTTTGGCTCACATTTAACAAAAACCCACCAATTCACTCTCTCAACAAATTAGAATATGGTGACACGCCAATCAGCTAATCAACTCAAAACACCTGCAAAGGTTTCCTGAGTCTCTCAGTTTGGTTCACTAGGCTACACAATCATGGGGAAGACTGCTGATCTGACAGTTGTCCAGAAGACAATCATTGACACCCTTCACAAGGAGGGTAAGCCACAAACATTCATTGCCAAAGAAGCTGGCTGTTCACAGAGTGCTGTATCTAAGCATGTTAACAGAAAGTTGAGTGGAAGGAAAGTGTGGAAGAAAAAGATGCACAACCAACCGAGAGAACTGCAGCCTTATGAGGATTGTCAAGCAAAATTGATTCAAGAATTTGGGTGAACTTCACAATCAATGGACTAAGCCTGGGGTCGAGCCATCACACACAGACGTGTCAAGGAATTTGGCTACAGTTGTCGTATTCCTCTCGTTAAGCCACTCCTGAACCACAGACAACGTCAGAGGCGTCTTACCTGGGCTAAGGAGAAGAAGATCTGGACTGTTGCCCAGTGGTCCAAAGTCCTCTTTTCAGATGAGAGCAAGTTTTGTATTTCATTTGGAAATCAAGGTCCTAGAGTCTGGAGGAAGGGTGGAGAAGCTCGTAGCCCAAGTTGCTTGAAGTCCAGTGTTAAGTTTCCACAGTCTGTGATGATTTGGGGTGCAATGTCATCTGCTGGTGTTGGTCCATTGTGTTTTTTGAAAACCAAAGTCACTGCACCCGTTTACCAAGAAATTTTGGAGCACTTCATGCTTCCTTCTGCTGACCAGCTTTTTAAAGATGCTGATTTCATTTTCCAGCAGGATTTGGCACCTGCCCACACTGCCAAAAGCACCAAAAGTTGGTTAAATGACCATGGTGTTGGTGTGCTTGACTGGCCAGTAAACTCACCAGACCTGAACCCCATAGAGAATCTATGGAGTATTGTCAAGAGGAAAATGAGAAACAAGAGACCAAAAAATGCAGATGAGCTGAAGGCCACTGTCAAAGAAACCTGGGCTTCCATACCACCTCAGTAGTGCCACAAACTGATCACCTCCATGCCATGGCGAATTGAGGCAGTAATTAAAGGAAAAGGAGCTCCTACCAAGTATTGAGTACATATACAGTAAATGAACATACTTTCCAGAAGGCCAACAACTCACTAAAAATGTTTTTTTTTAATTTTTTTTATTGGTCTTATGAAGTATTCTAATTTGTTGAGAGTGAATTGGTGGGTTTTTGTTAAATGTGAGCCAAAATCATCACAATTAGAAGAACCAAAGACTTAAACTACTTCAGTCTGTGTGCACTGAATTTATTTAATACACAAGTGTCACAATTTGAGTTGAATTACTGAAATAAATGAACTTTTCCACGACATTCTAATTTATTGGGATGCACCTGTACATGTCAACACACTAACTTTACCTCACACATTAAGTACACATAAAGTTTGCAATGTAATCACATTCACATTTACACAAACCAGTCTTACCTGCTGATTGTTGTCTTTCATCATGACTTTTTTTTATTATTATTATTTTTTTACCCAAAGTAACCACAGATCTGCCTGTTGTATGTGTCTTGTATGATTTACTGAGCTTCTGTTGAATTAGCGCAGTGCTAGCTTTACAGAGCCTGTTGAAGGAACAGGAGCTGACAGGAAAAGATGCCTCTACCACAATGCCTCTCTCTCTCCTTTGCTACAGTAACACACCTCTCTTGCTTCGTGTGATTAAACGAAAGTGCTGAATTCATCTTTCTTATGTGGATTAGCTATGTTTCCAAAGCTCAGAGGAGAAAGATAAGAAGGCAGAGAAGTTAGCTGTGTACATTGTTAATGGTGTCTCTCAGGGTTTGTTGTTTGCTTTTGCATGTGAAGTGTGTGTGTGTGTGTTAAAGGAGTTTGTGATAGAACATAATATTGTAGCATGAATCTCAGATCTGTTTCACAAGGTAAGCTTAGAAGCAGTGTAATGGAAACAGCAGACTCTCATTTTTATGCAGTTTAACAGAGGTGCATCTTTATACAGGAAAGCAATTATTTACTCTAACACCGGCCGTAAATGATAAAACAGTTATCAGCAGTGTGATTACTAAGGATTATTACAAACTTAGTCATTATAAAATCTAATTAGATCCAAGTTTAAATTTATGAATCTACCTAGAATAGCACATAAACACCGAACTGTAGCTATATATATACCGTATTGACCCGAATATAAGACAATGTTTTTTTTTCTTGGAAATACACTATATTGCCAAAAGTATTGGGTCACCCCCTTCTAATGTATTGGTGACCCAATACTTTTGGCAATATAGTGTACATCTGAAAAAACGCGGTCGTCTTATATTCAGGGTCTAGACTTTGACATGTCAATAATACACCCACAACAATAGGTGGCGTCAAACACACATAAAACGAGTGTGCCATGAAATATGTAACGTAATACGTGTTGTAAAGATCGCGAGTGAAAACAAAAGAAAAAGAAAAGCTTACAGTGGCATGAGTCGTGACTGTCATGTTAGCTTGATGGGAACAAATTTCCTCTGTAAGTGATTT